>PVJL010003676.1:71717-150560 GCA_004026885.1 Lyroderma lyra | reverse complement strand
ATTCTGTTTGCTAATATTTTGTTCAGGATTTTTGCATCTGTGTTCATCAGAGATACTGGTCTATAGTTTTCTTTTTTTGTGTTGTCTTTGCCAGGCTTTGGTATTAGAGTAATGTTGGCCTCATAGAATGAGTTAGGAAGTATTGCTTCCTCTTCAATTTTTTGGAAGAGTCTGAGGAGGATAGGCGTTAATTCTTCTTGTACCTTATTCTTTAAAGCTTAGATTCTTACTATACTTTAGATTTGACAGTGTCTGCTATATTTGGAAAGGTGAACTGTGGTGATTTTTAGAATTGAAAATACTCTTAGGCAAAGTAACCAATCACAAGTATAGCTCTTTGGGATTAGTGTGTTGAGAGTAGTGAATCCACCAGTACTGATTAAAATTTTATTTTTTTCATTAAAGGTTGAGAGGTGAAACATAGTTTATCACCTACCAGACTGAGTGCCAATTTATGGTTCCTAATGAGAAATTGATCAGCTATGTGTTTGCTACAAGAGGAGCTATCAGTGAGATTGGAAAAGGAAATTGAATTTATATTCTGTGTTACCACATGCAATTAATTTTGCATATACACTCATAACACATGAATCTTTTTTGAGGTTGAAATATCTGTACTTTGAATCAAGGCATTATATATATTTAAGAGTTTCTGTTGTTCCACAATTGCTATACAGTTCCAAATATGTTCTTCTTAGGTTATTCACAAAGGAATCTTGTGGTTGTATAGTGAGAAAATGAAATAGCTAAATTTGTGCATTCCTTTTACAAAGGATAGAACAGAATAAGGTAATTGTAAGATTTAGTATTTTCATACTGTTATTTTTTTTCTGTATGGGATCACTGTCATCTCAGTAGAATGATGGGTTATCTTTTTAAAAGACTACAACTAGTTAATCCACAATGACAATAAAAGAATATTCATAAATGAAGTAGTAAGAGAATCATTGATGGCAGAGGTGTGATTTGAATTGGGTCTTGGAGCATAATTATCATGTAGAAGAGGCCTTCTAGGCACAGAAAAGCAACAGGGCAAAACCTAAGGGGTGCAGGTACATAAGACATTCAGGGGAGATTCAGTAGAGCACTGGAAATGAAGGAAAGGGTTATTCCAGGAGAGTAATGAATGTAAAGATGAGAACAAATCTTCAAGGGGCTTAAATTTTTTAAAAAAGTTGGACTGTATTTGGTAGACCAGTATATCCCAACATTTGGAGCTATTAGTCTAATGAAGATTAGAATTTAGAAGTCATTGTGAGTCTTTTGTTCCAGTTTAGCAGTATCCAAAAATAGTCTTGGTACTGTTTGGAACTTCACAATCAGAAGTCCAGAGGAATGCAGACTTAGGTTAGTACCATCCAGCCTCCAGTTCAGCTGTTTTTATGATTCTTACAATAGATGTGTCCTGTTCTTTGTTGGTGTCCTCTAACAGTCTGCCAGTAACAATTAGGGCCACATACTCTCTTCTTCAAGAATGTTGGGGAAAGAAGATTCGTAATTTTTAATTAGCTACCTGATCCAGATTATGCACAGAAGCATTCTATTTTTCCCCACGAGGTGAAATGGACATAACATAAAATTAGCCATTTTAGGGTGTACTGAAATTCAGTGGCATTTAGTGTGAAGGCTACCCAGAAAAATCCCAGTCATAAATGCCTGCATTTTTCATAGTAGTACATGGCTGGATACTTTCTGGACAGCCCTCATGCATTTGCAATGTTGTGCAACCATCACCTTTATCAAGACACAGAGCATTCTTCCCTCTTCAGCAATTGGGTCCTTTACCTCTAGTTTCTGCTCTTTCAGCTGTTTGCTGCCTTAAAACAAATGACTTCTGTGTATTACTCAATTTTCTAGTTGTTTAAAATATGAGTGCCTCCAGCTACTTCTTCCTGCCAGATGTGGATCTGCCTTTAGTGGATTATTTTTGAGTGTTCAGTAATTTGCTCATCTTTTAGGAGTATATATTGATTCACAAAAGCAAGTTGTGCCAAACTCATGTATTTTTCTTTTGAAGTTATTCTCCTAATAGAATAGGAGAATACCATAGGTATAGTTTCAGGAAAACAGTTTTTTTTAAAACCTATCCTGCTAGGCTTGTGGACAGGATAAAAGAATGTGAGATGAATGATAATACAGTTAGGGGGGTTGGTAGCTAATTGAACAACTTATAACAAAAAGCACTGACAGATTTGTGCTTGCCAAAAGAGGAAATTTTAGTATTTTTAATAATTATTTTAATGGAAATAAGACATGGTTTTTGTTTCCTGAAGTCATTAAAAATTTTGTTTCTCTTGACAGAAGACTCCTAAAAAAGATCTTCATGAGTTAAAATAATGGATTTTACCTGGATGTTTACCTCAGAACCACATGGAGATTATTAAAAATATACTATTAACTGGATTCTAGCCTATACATATTGCATCAGAATATTTGGGATTGGGTAGGTTGGGAAATATATTTTCAAAACAGGAAACTTCTGGTTAAGAGTGATCTATATATAGACTTATGATGATTACATCTCTTCCCAACACTGTGTTCAATGTTGGTATTAATAGCTTGACATTGGCTATAATGGGAGTATTTACATTACAGAAATTGGCAAATGGTACAGATGAGCCCTCCCTTTGGAGAACATTGACCTGCATACTACTAGTTAACTGTAATAGATGCGAAGTTTAAAGAACTTGTAAGATGGAATAACTGTGGCATAATTACAGTTAATATAAAAAATATCTAGAGATTTATCTATCTTTTTGGTGTAAGCCAGTAGTAAGATACAGCTTTCAAAAAAAGGTAATGCTCTATATTGTTACAAAAAACAGAAAAGGTAATCATTCTGCTTTGTGAAGCACTAATCATACCTTTTTTTCTGGAGTATTGTGAATGGTTTACAGGTACTATGTTTTTAAAAGGATACTGAACTTTTTTAGAAATGAACTATTAGTAGCTGGGAATGAGTTTGAAAATTGTAAGGTTCATGATCGAAGAAAAGTTTAGCATAGGGTACTTAAAGGGTACTTCATGACTATTGAACAAAAACAAGAAATATTTTATACATATAAATGATTTCTACCTAGATAAGGTAGAATTTGGATGACTGGGTATGGAGTTGCAAGTTTTGCTTTTTAGGACTTACAAATAATTAAAATTGCCTTAAAATTAAACTGATTGATATAGTGAGTTTGAGTTTGGTTTCAGGTGGCTACTGGGATATTGAAGAAATTTTTGCTTTTGGAAGGTGGATTAGATCAGTGATTATTAACCATGGTTGGACATTAGAATCACCTAAGAAATATTAAAACAGAAACACCTCAATGTATAGGCTGCATCCTAAATTGATTAAATCAATTTGATTTGGGCTCAGGCATCTATTTATTTTAATATAAATAGCTTATTATAATGTGCAGTCAAATGTGAGAATCACTGGGTTAGATAAACTATCATGTATTTTCCAACTTAATTACACAACATAATTCTGACCATTGGCTGTAATACTTTATTTTCCTGATTACAATCTGAATAATCTCTTATTTGTAAAATACTTAGAAAACCTGGATAATAGGCACCAAGGAAATGCATAGACATAGATTTATTGACTCTTAAGAACAGAGATTCTAATTCTGGGAACACTAGTTAAACATTTGTATAATTTCATAGTGAGTAGCAGTAAAACAATTGATTTAAAATCCAATATGTTTGTCAAAATGCCTTTTAAAATTATAAAACAATAAAGTGAATACATTTAGAATTTATTTCTTATGGTTAAAATGTGACAGTGCTATTGGTAAAATATTAATAAATGATGCTGAGTATTGGGCATGCTGAGGCTTATATATATTTTTTTGGGCGGGGGGGATAGTTCCCTGGCTGGGAATCGAACCCAGGCCACAGTGAGGCTTATATTATTCTCTACTTTCTGCTTTATTAATTTTGAAATTTTCATAAATAGCTTGAAAAACACAAACTAATGCTAGTCATGATGCATTGAAAGGAAATATGTAGCTGGTATGTTCTGAAAGCATAATTCATTAGAATTTAATATTTTCTTCTTTCAAAATTGTTTCCTATGTAATTTTATGTGGTTATGGTCTTTTTAGGAAAAGCAAATTATTGGTACATTATGTTGGATACTTGGAGCAGAGACCCTTGGAAGCTCTCAAAGCTCTATGAAATTCTGTCAACGAGAATATTAATAGCTGAAGAGAGTGTAGATTAAATTTGCTAATAACATGCAGAGAGAGTTTCCCCTATAGCCAGAAAAACCCCTGGTGTGCAGAGCTCAGTGTCGCTAATAATGGTTGTGCTAATTCTTGGTACTTTTTCATGCACTAGTAGACTGTAGGGATCATGCCTTTAAGTAATAAATTGATGAATACAGTCCCTGGTCCTCTGGGTAGAGGTGGTGTGAGGGAAAGCTATTTCTTCCACTTTCACCCTCCCTGAGTTGCCTTCTTTCTCACCACCTGCATTTCTTTCTCCTCTCCTGTGTGCCCACTGCCTCTGTTTGTCTGTTTCTTAGTCTTTTTCCCTTTCACTTGCCCCTTCTCTGTCCTATCTGACTGTCCTTGCCTGTCTCTTTCTCCCTGACAGTTTCTCCTTGTCTCTTTGACTCACTATTCCCCTTTCTCTCTCTCTCTCTTTCTGATGCTGTCTCATCATTGTCTGATCTCTCTCCTGTGAATTCCCTCATTTGTCCATCTGTTTCAGTTTGTGTCTATCTCTGCTCATCAGTATATTCCCATCCTTGACTATTGGTTGGTCTGTTTCCTTCCCCTCTGCTTTTGATCCTTCTCTCTCTCCATCTGTCCTGCGTCTCTCTGTTCGTCATTTGTCTCTCTGTTTTTCTGTCTCTCTTTGTGCATCTGTCTCTCTCCGACCATCTGTCTCTGTCCCTTCCTATCTTTGTCTCCTTATTCTCTCTGCTGTGTTCTGTTAATAAGCTCTCTTTGTTGATCACTCTCATTCTCCCATACCTTTTGTCTGTCCCTCACTCCTCTTCTCTTTTCTTGCTTGTCATTTTTTTACTTGTTCAGTCTCTTACTAACCTTTCACTCATTCTTTTACGGAATAGAGTCATTGCTGCTATCTACTGTACCCAGGGTGCCACAGGAGTACCAGTGGGGTATTTTAAATTTTTGAAGGAAATATAGCATTACTTGATTATTTGTTGGGAATGCTAGATAATTCATTTTTTTAAAATTCATTTTTATTGATAGACTTTTTGGGGTGACACCTGTTAGCAAGAATTACATAGGTTTCAGGCATACAATTCCACAGTGCATTGTCGATAATTCAGTTTTAATGCTAGATTTTACTACCTTCCTTTTGGTATTATGTTTGTGAAGATGGATTGTCAGTGTTTTTTGAGATAAAATGCAAGTACTATGTGAAAACCATTGAAATTAGGAAATGAGGATGGTGGTGTCCAATATGATTTCAATGTTTGAGATGTTATGCAGTGCCCAGTGGGACATAAATACTTGTTAAATTATTTGGACTTAACTGCTTAGTCACTGAAGTATTAGATATCTTTTTGCTTTGTTTTGTTTTTGTTTTTTTGCCTGGGGTCAGCTAAAACACTTACATGGACAAATTGTGATATAATTCACGTAGATTCTAAAACTGTGTCCCCAAAGTAGATACAAACTGAGATATATTATGTGGCCCATGGTTACAATGGGGGACTTGATCAAGCATGGGGGACATTTCAAGTTAGGTTAATATAGTTCGAGTAGGAAAAGCTCACTTCTCTTGTATGACTCTCCTTTGCTACTCACATAGAACACTTTATTTCTGATGCTTCTGGTCACCAAATGTGTAGGATTTTTCTCTCACCAAGCAATTCACCAGTGGAGTGTCCTATAATTCTATTTAATTCTGACACTGTCTACCTGAAGTTAGCATCAGAACCCATAAATTAAGGACTCTGTCCCATAAGACACACTTCAGACACCAATTACAAGTCCTGAGTTGTCACTTCTGACCAACCGGCTATAAATCAGGGTTACCTTGCCCCCTCCTTGGGTTCAGTAATTTGTTGAGTGGCTCACAGAACTCAGGGAAACACTTGCTTAATGTTTACCAGTTTATTATAAAAGGATATGATGAAACATACAAATGAACATCCATATGGAAGAGATACGTAGGATAAGGTATATGGAGGGGCACAGAGCTTCCATGCCCTCTGGGCATCTCAGTCTCCATAGCAACACAGAAGCTCCCTAAACTGAAACTTTTGGAATTTTTATGGAGGCTTCATCACATAGGCATAATTGATTATTAACTAAGTTTCCAGATCTTCTCCCCTTCCTGGAGGGTAGGAGACCAGGCTGAAAGTTCTAATCATGGCTTGGTTTTTCTGGAGACCAGTCCCCATCCAGGAGTCCCCAAGCATTGCCTCATTAGAACAAAAGGCTCTCCTAACACCCAGGAGATTCCAGGGGAATCAAATTTGCTAAAGTCTTGATTGCTGAAATTGTCACTATCCATTGAGCTTCCCCATTCCCCACCTCCAGAAGAGAAAATGGCTTAATTAGTGACCATAGTAACGGCTTGGAAAGTTGAAAGTATCTTTCTTTTTTATTTTTCTTTCTAAAGTATTTTTCTTGAAAAGTGGTTTTATATTTTCCAAAAGGTGTGACCTTTGATCGTCCAACTTACAAATACTTTTTTGATGCTCTTCTCTCTTACTTAAAATGTGTTAATATTTAACAGATTTTCTCATTGATAGGCTCCTAGATACATAGTTATCTATATTTTTTTTTATTCATAAGAACAACTGACAGGCATACTGTGGTTATTTGCATGTGCATGTTTTGACAGACATTTTCTCAAAAATGAAGGTAGTGTCATTTCAAGAAGAACAATTGACAGTGTTTGTTGCCAATTAAAACATTTGAACTTTTAAGCAAAAACTAGAATTTGAAATTTTTATTTTGGATTATTTTTTTCCTTTTTTATTGAGGTAACATTGTATACTAACATTATATAAATTTCAGGTATACAACATTACTTCTGTATCTGTATACACTATAGCGTGCTCACCACCAAAAGTCTTGCTTCCATCTGTCACGATACCTTTGACCCCCTTTACTCATTTTGCACTTCCCACACAGCCCTTCTCTTCTGGTAACCACCAATCTGTTGTCTGTATCTATGAGTTTGTTTTTGTTTTGTTTTGTTTGTTAGGGTTTTTTTTGCATTGTATTTCACATATGAGTGACATACTGTTTTTGTCCTTTTCCATCCGATTTATTTCGGATAATATCCTCAAGGTTCATTCATGTTTTTACAAATGATAATATTTCACTTTTTTATGACAGAGAGAATTTTGAAATCTTTTGTCTGTCACTATAAGCTTGATAGATCCCCAATACTTAATATTTTTCTTTTGAGACCAGCAGCAGTATTAACTGATACCATTTTAAAATGGTATATAATAAAATGTGTTAATTTTTGGAAGATCTATATAACTCTGAAGTGATATTTTTCAAATGATGTATGGTATTGCAGAATTATGAATGGATACAAAATCCATTCGAACTATAGGATAGCCTAATGGATTTCAATGTTAACAGGATGAAAAAAGATACTTACACTTGCAACTAACCTTTAAGAAGCTACTACTTATTGAGTTTTGGTATAGTGTCAAAAAAGAATATCCAAAGTTACCTGAAAAGAACAGTAAAATACTTTTTCATTTTCCAGCTATGTACATTTGAGTCATAATTTTCTTCAATCACAACGTATTATAACAGACTGCATGCAGAAGCAAATAGAAGCATTCAGCTATCTTCTATTAAGCATGGCATTGAAGAGATTTGAAAAATATGTAGAATAGAGTGCTACTCTTCTCACTAAATTTATTTTGTTTTGGAAAGTATAATTTTTTTTTCATAAAACATGTTACTTATGTCAACATGTTAATGAGTTTATCATTTTTTATATATTGATATATATAACTGACATAAAACTGTGTTTGTTTTGGATGTACAATATGATGTGATAAATGCATACATATATTGTGAAATGATTGCTCCATTAAGTTTAGTTAACATCCATCACCATTTTAAAATGAATTAATAACTAAATATTGTAAATCTCTCTTGTAATGTTTTAATTTCTAGTGTGATATATATCCATAGATGTAATCCATAAACAGAGGCACTTTGGGGTCATCCACATCAACAGTTTTTAAGAGTGTAAAACCATCCTGAGACCAGAGTTTAAGAATCACTGGTGTGGGCAATGTAATGTAGTATCCTAATTGGATTTTCTAACTGCCATTTTGTGCTTTCAAAAACCAATCTTTTTCTCTCTTTTTATTGTCTGTTAGGTAAAACTCATGCTCATTTACTTGTTTTCAAATAGATTTACCCCAAACAAACTTTTTTATTGTATGTCTCTGTAGTCTGTAAAGTTATTTTCTGTTTTTTTTTTTTTTTTATTTTTTTTTTTTTTTTTTTTTTTTTTTTTTAATTTTTTTTTTTTTTTTTTTTTTTTTTTACTCTACATTTTTTTTTTTTTTTTAGTGAGTTGATTTTTGCTTATGCTGTATCTTCTTCCTAGAAGGAATCTGTCTTCCTATATCTGTCAATAGAAAATTTAGTAAACTTGTTTATCAAAGTCGTGGTATTGCATATCATCTCATATGAATATAGTTTTCTTTAAATGAATCATTAAAAATCACAGTTCTTTGGAACAAGAAAATGCACACCAAATGACTGAAAAAAAGCAGTTTTTTAAAAGGTACAAAACAGTTTAGTTCAAACACAGTACAGGCATTCCTCATTTTATTGCACTTTATTGTACCTTGCAGATACTACATTTTATACAAATTGAAAGTTTATGGCAACCTTGCATGGAGTGAATCTCTTGGTACCATTTTTCCAGCAGCATTTGCTCACTTTGTGTGTATGTCACATTTTTGTAATTTTCACAACATTTCAAACTTTTTACTATTATATTTGTTGTAATGATGTGACGAGTGACCTTTGATTTACTGTTATAATTGTTTTGGGCCACCACAAACCTCACCCTTATAAGATAGTGAACTTAATTGATAAATGTGACTTCACTTGAAACTTAGAGGCCATTGTAGGGTTACTAAATGATCTAATTTCAATATTGTGTGTCTCAGGAAATAGGGAGGGAATGGCCTAATCAACAGAGTACTCAGAACACAGTGAGGAAGGCATGTTGAAAACCGAGGTAGCCTGAAACCTAGGTCTCTTGTGCCAGTTAAGCAAGTTGTGAATGCAAAGGAAAAGTTCTTGAAGGAAATTAAAATTGCTACTCTGGTGAACACACGAATGCTAAGAACATGAAACAGCCTTATTACTAATATGAAGAGTATTAGTGGTCTGGATAGAAGATCAAACCAACCACAACATTCCCTTAAGCCAAAGCCTAATCCAGAGCAAAGCCCTGACTCTCTTTAGTTCTATGAATCTCCGTTAGAGTATCCATTCTGCAGCTCATGGATCAAGGAGAACATTTGACTTTCAAGTCTTATTGTTATTTAAGAAATACATTTTGTAAGGCTATAGCTGCCAGAACTAGGGATTCCTCTGATGGATCTGGGCAAAGTAAATTGAAAACTTTCTAGAAAGGATTCACCAGCCTAGATGCCATTAAGAACATATATAATTCATCGGAAAAGGTCAAAATATCAACATTAACACGAGTTTGGAAGAAGTTGATTCCGACCGTCATTGATAATTTTGAAGGTTTCAAGACTTCACTGGAGGAAGTAACTGCAGATGTGGAAATAGCAAGAGAATGAGAATTAGGAGTGGAACCTCAAGACGTGACTGATTGCCTCAGATTTGAACGAATGAAGAGTTGCTTCTTACAGAAGAGCAAAGAAAGTAGTTTTTTGAGATGGAATCTACTCCTGGAGAAGATGCTGTGAAAATTGCCGAAATGCTAAAAAGTATTTAGAATATTATATAAACTTAGTTGAGAAACCAGTGGCAGGTTTTGAGAGGATTGACTCCAGTTTTGAAAGAAGTTCTGTGGGTAAAATGCTGTCAAAGAACATTGCATGCTCCAGAGAAATCGTTTATGAAAGAGTCAATCTGTGCTGTAAACTTCACTGTTGTCTTATTTTAAGGAATTGCCACAGCCCCCCACCCCCAACCTTTAGCAACTACCACCCTGATCATTCAGCAGCCATCAGACCCACCACCAGCAAAAAAATTATGACTTGATGAAGGCTCAGATGATGGTTAGCATTTTTTAGCAATAAAGTATTTTTAAATTAAGGTGTATTCATTGTTTGTAGCCATAATGCTATTACACATGTAATAGTCTACAGTATAGTGTGAATAGAACTTTTATATACACCAGGAAACCAAAAAATGTGTGTAACTTGCTTTATTGTGATACTCGCTTTATTGTGGTGGTCTGGAACTAAAATTTCTATATCTCCAAGGCATGCCTGTATTTGTAGATCAAAAATGATTTGAATGAGTAGAATACAGTCAGAAAAAAGTGCATTAAGAGCTAGTTCAAACTGGTTTTAAAGGTGATGTTAATTGAAGAGGAGAGTGAGCTTTACAGTTGAGAAGATGAAATCTAGTGGAAAGTTAGCAGATAGATTTCGCAAGAATGAGTATTATGTAAGAGAACATGAAAGATAAGGTTGGAGAAGTATGTAAGGGTCCCTTCTAGTGGATCAAAATGTTTGAATTTGATTTTTAATAAATACTGATGAATTTTTGCATTTTTCTAACACTTTATTTCTTAGAGATTAATAGAGCCAAAGTATGGTTTATGAAAAGATAAGTAGTTCTGACAAGAAAAGAGAGGAGAGAGTTCTTAGAAGATAGGAGAGGAGCTGCTTTTTTATATTATAATTAAGTTTATTTGATTATCTTTCAAGAAATATCAAAAGGAAAACAAACTTAGTTATCTAAACCAAACCAAAGCATAGTGTCTTAAAGAATAAACCTGATTAATGAGGAATGACAAATATAATTATGTAGTGACATAGGACAGAAATTCTGAAGAATTTCAAGTTTCATTGTCTTAAAGGTATAGGTGATGTGACAGCCCCTTTAGCCTTTTAGAAGTCTTTTTTCTTGGTAGAAGTATAAAATAAAAGACTTGAGTAAATAGGCCACTACCTATTAACTATCTGTTATACAATAAAAGAAATTTGAAAACTGTTGGTATAAAGTAACATTTATAAACTAATGAATTAGAGTAATCTGAGGTATGATTTTTATCTGTTGGACATGAAAATTCGTGTTATAATTTAACATTATTAGATCAGTGATTTTTAAAGTGTGGTTTCTGGACCAATAGAATCACTGTCACCTAGGCACTTATTAGAAATGTAAATTCTTGGCCTCACCTCAGACATACTGAATCAGGGAATGGAGCCTGGAACATCTGTTTTTTAACAAGCTCTTCAGAGGATTCTGATGCATGCTAAAGTCTGAATACAAACTTAGAATGTTATTTTCCTTTCTTGTACCAGCCAGTAAGTAAAATTTGATATGTGTTATTTTATTCAAGAGTTATGCCTTTATAGAGTTCCTTAATCAGTTATACTATTCATATCAAAATGTTTAAAAGGTAGAATTGATCAGAGAGTAAAATCAAAGCATGTGGTGGTTAGATGTCATTAAAATTTAAAAGGAAATTTCTCTATTCTGTGCTTACACTGGAGAGATTCAGGTTGTAAGATTTCAGTGTTTTAGGTAAATTTATCTTCTCAGTTTTCCTTTTTGGTACCGTTTGTTAACATGTAGCCAACAAGTCTGAGATAAACTGGTAATTTTTAGTGCTTTTTTTTTTTTACAGGATTCCTATTGGCTTAATTTCTTACTTTTTTATAGTGCTTTTACATTCATCAGCTCATTGAAAACACTGAAAAACAAGTTATTGTAACAGTTAATAGTTTGCACTCAAGACTTAGGGTGTAACTCTAGCTCTGCCACTTTAATAGCCTTGTGTCCATGGACAAATTTACTAACTTCATTAGACTTGTTTCCTCATTTTTATACTGGGGATAAAAATATTACCTGCCCATGGTTGTAAATGTTAAGGAGGATAATCCATATAATTTGTCTTAGAGCATAGTAAGGATTTAATAATTGCCAGGTGTAATTTAATTCTTCTACCTTCTCATGAGGTCATCAAGGTACATACTATTACTTTCATTTTACAGATTGACACTGTAGTTCAGAGAAGTTCAAGTGGCTTACTCAAACTAGGATATCTAGTAAGTATTTAGAGGTGGGGACTAAACCACTTTTTGATTACTCCTAGTCCAGTATGTTGATTTCATTTAAGAATATTTAAACAATAAGAGGTTTAAATAGTAAGATTAGGAAATTTAAGATAAATTCTTCAAAAACTTTCTGTGAATAAATTACCAATTTGGGTATAGGTTAGGCATTTTAGAAATAAATTTATTACTTTTAATTGCTATCATTTTCTTAAGACTCCCTTATAAAACTGTGACTATTCTCATACTGTTTGATTTTATCTTAATAATCAGATTTATAGTGTTGAGTTTTGACAGACCGAGGATAGACTTAGGTGGTTGTTAGTAATTGGTCTGGAATGTCACTCGGAATAGTATCAAAGTAGGTCTTTGATAGAGGTGAGAAAAGAAGTTGTGCCTATCTTGGGTTGGAACCATCATTTTGAGATTGATTATGTAAATCATAGTTTGAAAGTCATTGTCCTAATATAGGTAAGATGTGTCATTCCAAGACACAGTTTTAGGGTTTAGATTTTTGTTATATACAATGAGCGTTTAAACAGAAATGTTTAAAGGAGAGAGTTGAACTAGAAGCATTTAAAATGTTACTTTAAATTATTATACATTCAGTTATGTGTTGTAATTTTATTTCATTTTAAGAAAGGACTAAATATAACTGTAGAAATTAGTTGAGAATTGGCCTATAGTATAAAATGATCTGATGTATAGTGTAACTTAGTTGAACAAAAATGTAATTTTATTTTGTTTTTAACTAGTAAGTTAATTTATGGTTATTTACCTGAGATTTGGCTGTTCTTTTGAAAAACCTGCCTAAGTAAGCTAAATGCTTGACTATCAGAACACTGGTCCCAAAATAGAGTTCAGACTGTTTTTCAACTTGACACAGTTGTCTCTCTTGCTTTGCTTTCCTCCTGAAATGATGTTTCCATTTTTGGGATGGGAAGAGCTATGATTATTTATAGGCTAGTGTGTTTTGGACAGGTGGTGTGTTTACACAGATCAGTGGAATTATCAAATGTCCCCCAAGACCTTTAATATGAATACCTTTCATTTTATCATCACTCTTTTGTATTTAAGAGAACAAAATAATTGTGTTGGGTATATGGAAAACATTCTCTTTAATTTTATATTTTAACATGGAAAATATCCTTTGTATACTAGGAATTTTTCATGGTTTTGGAATGATGGAGTTACTGGTAAACCATATAGGTTTGTCATTGAAAAAATGTAAAGACTGCTTTGTATCTTCTTAAAGAGTTTACAAATTATAAACATCTCCCTTTCCCAGATTCTGCTTTCTCTTTGTCAGGAGGTTTTTAGTGAGTCGGACCCTGTAAAAACCTAAAATACTCATAAATTATTGAAACTTTCCATATTATATAATTTCAAAATTACAGTAAAGTCAAAGTAACTTTGGCAATGCTGTTTAATAAAAACTTTATAACTTAAAAAAACTTCTGAAGTTTTATCACGTGGGCATATTTTTCAGCTCTAAAACTATTGTTATATTAATTATTAAGTAACCTTTTATTGTACTAGACCATTTTGTTACAAAAAGCACCAAATGAAATTCTTTCTCTCGACCTATGTATGATAGCTGTCTTTTCTAGTGAAGAGAAGTACATACAGGAACTGCCTTCACTTGTTCCTTGGAGTAGACAGGAACTACCTTCATTTTACTCCTTTTTGAGAGCCCCCATCTCTTGAGAACCTACTCTAATAGTCCCATTCAGAAAGATATTGAGTCCCCCTCCTTTTTTTCTTCCCCTTACCTGTCTTTAGCTCTTTCTGGAATCTCTTCTTTGTTCTGTTAATACATCCATTTAGACCCTGGTCATCCAAAGCTATCTTCACTTTTCTCTGTTCTTCATTGTAATGAACTCACAACTCACTGTATAATCATCCAGATACTTCATCTACTAGAAGTAGTTAGCTTCCCTCTTGAGACATTTTGCCTATTTCATGATTTTGTATCATGTGGTCAAAAACCTCTTTCTTTATGGATGTTGTATTGTGACCATTGGTGTTCATCATCCTTTTCTGTTCTTACACTTCCTGTTTTACCCTTCTACAAAATGATGATGAGTGCTAAGCGAAATAAGCCAGACGAAAGAAACCAAAAACCATATGACTTCACTCATATGAGGAATATAAAACTGAAAGCAACCAAGAGAAAACAAACAAACAAAAACCCCATGGACACAATCAATAGTTTAATGTTTATTCGAGGGCAAGTGGGGAGGGGGTGGGAGAAGAGGGAGCGGGTGAGAGGAGGGAGGGGGAGATAAATACATGGTGATGGAAAGAGAACTCACTGGATGGTGAACTTACAATGCAACAAGTTGATGATGCACTGTAGAATTGTACACCTGGAACCTATGTAATTCTTGTAAACCACTGTCACTCCAATAAGCCTGACAATTAAAAAAAAAAAGATGATGATGAGAAGAACCATGAGTTCTCTCCATGTTTATTAAACAATTAGTTTAATAAAAAATCAGAATCATGTACCAAATCCTGGAGGTGAGGAGGGTGGTTAAAAAAAAAAAAATGAGTAAACCATGGAAGATTCTTAAGTGTCTACTGAGATAAATCTTACAAGGGAAAAAAGAACTAAGTGTTGTGAGAAGAAGAAGGTAACGTTCTGCCTTGAGGCAAGTTTGGGAGATTAAAGAGTATCAAGGAGGTGACTTTTAAGCAGATTCTTGAAGCAGGGCTAACTTACCCATTAGGCACTGTGCTTACTGTGCTTCCAGTGCCTAGGGCCCACGATTCTCTTAAGTAGGAGCCCATAAAATATGTTTCAATTTTAATTTATTTTAAAATCAGAAGAGAAGTGAGTATGGAGTAATGAATATGTAATGAATCTGGCCTGGATTATATTAATCTTTATTCTAATGCAGTTGTAAAATATAATTTCAATTTCTTTTTAAAAAAGGCAAATATATCTGGGACTCGCAAAAGCCATAACGTGGCCTGCTTTGAAGGGTACATACAGGTTCTTGGGAACTAGGGGCTAAGATTGACAAAATTTTGATTAAGAAATTGATAATTAAACCACAAATTCACTTTAAAGAACTTAAATAAATGCAGTTTCTCTTACACATGCTGCTGCTAGTTGAAGATAAGTGATGATTAGAGAAATAAAAAGTACTTAGAATAATTACAACTTGATATCCTAAACCCCAAATTAAGATGCCATTATTGGTCAATGAGTTAGTCATTGTGGTGAGAGGCAATATCTATTTTAATATTCCCTCAGTTATCAATTTGATATTGACTTTTCTGGAAAAAAAAAAGATGTATGCATCATTGATAATAGAAATGTGGTTAAAAATGGCCTTGTGGAAAATACATCTTTGACTCTATGAAGCACTGTAGTGTTTTTTGGGTTTTTTTTTTTTGGGGGGGGGGCGGGCAGGGAATCCAAAAATCCATTATAAAACTCACATCTCAACATAGAATGGTGAAACAAGGATTGACCATTTGAGACCTGGATTTTATTTATTATAAACTATCACCTGTAACTGTAAGAGAGTTATTATTTCTATTTCACAGATGAGAGAAACAATCAAAGAAAGATTGTGGTATCTTTTTTAGGGTCAGATATTTAATAAGAAAGAGGCAGGACCAGGCTTTCAACCCATGTAGTCTTGATTCCAGAGCTTTTGCTCCTAACCATTACACTTTCAAGTTGCTAAATTGAGTTTTAGACATGTTGAGTTTAATGTGTTTGTGGGACAGCCAGTGGCAGATATTCAATATGGTATACAAGTTGAGCTCAGTAAGTAGTGATATGGGCAAGAGAAACCATGAAGATTAGTATCTTAGAAACCAAGGTGGAGGGACAGGGTGAACTATGAGTCGTCAATGAAATGCAGCAGAGGGGGTCTCAGAAGATAAGGACTGAAAAGGGTCTACTGTCTTAGCAGCAAAAGATGTCCTTGGTGACTACGGCAAAAGTTAAGGTTTTATGTAATCGGCAATGCCTCTCTGTATTGGAGACGAAGTTGGAGCACAAAAAGATTAACCTCAGAATGTGACCTTATTTGGAAACAGGGTCATATAATTAGTTAAGGATCTTGAGATTCTTATCTATAATGAGCTTGTGAGGAATAACAGAGATGCAATTTAGTTTCCATGAATACTTTTGAGAGAATTTATCTTTAATATGTTTTTACTGAATAATGAATGTCTTTTGAAAAGCAGAAACACAAATTCAGAAGTACATATTGTTGGACAGAATGTGTCTGTTTTGTACTTAATAGTCCAAGTCTATTTGAAAACTGTCTGATTAAATAGTGTCTTTTTAAATGGTTTTAAACAGATTTGAGTATTGCATTAAGGCTCCCTCTAGACATTTAACTTGTTTAGATTAAGAAAAATTGATTTTCACTTAACACCAGATTTCATAAGAAAATACTAGCTAAATAATTAATTCCATGAAATGGCATGTATTCCAAACAAAAACAGACATCTGTTCATTCAATTGGGAGGACAAGATTGAGCTTGATCCTTTAAAATTTTAAATTAAGTGTTGTTCAGAATTTTTATTTCAAGAATCTTTTAAGTACATTTAGGGACCAATACTGTTTTACATCAGAACTTGAAGTATTTCATTTGTGTGTAGTCATTAAAATATTTCATTAATCAAATGATCAGAGCTAGTCAGTGACATTCTCTTAACTTGAACTCCCTGTTAATGATCCCCTTCAGCTACAAATAATAATTAATAATATGTTCTTAATTTTTAATAACTCTGAGGCACTATAGTTTTTAAAAATTGATTATCAATAAGATAGTAAAGAATAAATTATGCTGTGGTACATATACACAATGGAATATTACTCAACCATAAGTAAAGATGAAATACTACCATTTGCAACAAAATGGATGGACCTCGCATCATGCTAAGCAAAATAAGCCAGACAGAAAAAACCAAGAACCATATGACTTCACTTATATGTGGAATATAAAACTGACAGCAACAAAGAAAAAACAACAAAAAAACATCATGGAGAAAGTCAGTAGTTTAGTGGTTACCTGGGGGCAAGGGGAAGGAGGGCAAAGAGGAGGGAGGGGGAACCAAATACATGGAGTTGGAAAGAGAACTGACACTGGGTGGTGAACACATAATGCAGTGCATAAACAATGTGCTATAGAAATGTACACCTGCAACCCATGTAATTCTTGTTAACCAATGTCACCCCAATAAATCTAACAATAAAAAAGTAAAAAATAAATAAATTGAGCTAAAATTTCAAAATTAAATAAAAGAATAAATAACGTTCAGAGTAGTTTTATTGTATGTTCCATTGTATTCTAATTATCTGAAATTTTGTAACACATTATAATACAATATTTCAGAGGACTTTTTTATTTTGTTTTTCTTTTTATTAAGTTTATTGGGGTGACTGATTATTAAAAATTACATAGGTTCCAGGTGTACAATTCTACAATACATCATCTATGTGTTGTGTTATATGTTCATCATCCAGAGTCAGTTCTCCTTCTTTCACCATATATTTGACTCCCCTCCTCTCCCTACTCTCTCCTCGCTACCCTCAGGTAACTACTAACCTCTAAACTATTGATTGTATCCATGAGTTTTTGTTTCTTTGTTGCTTTCAGCTTTGTGTTCCATATATGAGTGAAGTCATATGGTTCTTGGTTTTTTCTGTCTGGCTTATTTCTCTTTGTATGATGATTTCAGGATCCATCCATCTTGTCATAAATGACCCTATTTCATCTTTTCTTATGACTAATATTTCATTTTGTATATGTACCATAGTTTTTTTAGCCAGTCAGAGGACACTTTGGCTATTTCCATGACTTGGCAACTGTGAATAGTGCTGCGATGAACATTGGGGTGCATATATCTTTGCAGACTAAGGTTTTCAATTTTAGGGGGTAGATATACAGAAGTGGGATTGCCAGGTCACATGGTAACTGTATTCTTAGTTTTTTGAGGAAAAAAACTGTCTTCCATAGTGGTTGTACCAGTTTGCATTCCCACCAGCAATGTATGAGGATTTCTTTTTCTCTGCAGCCTCTCCAACACTTGTTGATGATAGCCATTCTAACCGGTGTGAGGTGGCATCTCATTGTGGTTCAGAGGATTTTGAAAGTCTTCTAGTTTCAGCTTCCATCTTTTGCATGATTCTCTTTTACATTATTACTGAGATCGTCACACAGCCTTCTTTTTACATCTCCAGGAATAAGTAGAGCATTACCTCTTAAATCATACAGCAACCAATTACGTGTATCTATCATAAACTAGACACCAGGGATATGATAAGGCAGTGAACAAAATAGACGCTTGCCCTGTCTTCATGGAATCTGTGACCTAGCAATGATTTTGAATAAGTCATTAGAAATATGTAAGCAATGTGAGGAAGAAATACATAGAGTGCTATATGACAAGGGGATTTAACATCTGGGAGAGTCATAGAATATTGCCTTAACGTATTAATATTTAGCTGACACTTGGAGGATGGATTAGCTAAGAAAAAAAAATGGGTAGTTTTTCAAGTTGAAGAATCAGCATGTACCAAGATCTAAAGTTGAAAGCATAGTGCATTCAAGGAACCTGAATTAATTATGAGAGGGCATTCTCCCCATCTTTTATATATTGAAGGCTAAAGGAATCTTTTAAGGATTTGCAGCTTTGGAGGGTCAGCATTAACAATGACGAAGCCCTTTCTTTAAAAGTAACTTTAAAAGAATCAGACATCAAGAAAATAAGGACAGGATGTGAAGAACATTAAGAACACCTGTGAGACATCTGTGGTCACCCATATACTTTTATAACTGGGGTTGCAGGTGAGATGGGGAGTGGAAACCAAAAAGAGATGTTAGCCATTATGCAAGTAAGTGTAACAAGCAGTAGACATTGGAGCTATCACTAATACACCTACTGGCTAGTAAGGCTGGAGAAAAAATGTAGGTTATATATTACCTAATGTAGAATTTTCTAAAACAAATGACTTGACATAAGCTGTTTTCTTCCTCTGTTTCATTTCCCTCTTTGCTGGGTAATGGCCTCTTGCAATAGTGATAATATAAATTGATATTGTTATTTGACTGCTTGACACTTAAAATTTTATTTTTTAAGTTAACATATAGTAAGGTAGACTTTTTTGGGTTGTTTAGTTATATGAATTTTAGCACATGTGTAAATCCATGTCACCATCACCACAATCAGGGAACAGAACAGTTATGTCAACCTGAAGTCTCCTTGAGCTGTCCTGTTTTAGTCCCTCTTCATAACCCCTGTCAAGCACTGATATGTTTTCCACCAGTATAGTTTTGTTTTTTTGAGAATAGCATGTAAATAGAATAATTACAGTATGTAGTGTTTTGATGCTGGTTTTTTCCACATGGCATAATTCCTTTGAGATTCAAGCAACTTTTCACTTAAATCAATAATTCATTCCTTTTTATTGCTGAGTACTATCCCATTGCAATGGATGAACTGCAGTTTGATTCCAGTCACCTGCCTATGGAAATATGGATTGGGTCCAGTTTGGGGGGATTATAAAAAAGGCTGCTTTTAACATTTGTGTACAGATTTTTGTGTTAGGTAGGTTTTCATTTCTTTAGTCGGGTTTCCAAACTTTTGGCTTCCCTGGGCCACATTGGAAGAAGAATTGTCTTGGGTCACACATAAAATACACTAACAACAGCGAATGAGCTTTTAAAAAGGTAAAAAAAAACAACAACTCTTAATAGTTTAAGAAGGTTTATGAATTTGTATTGGGCCTCATGCGGTTCATGGGCTGTGAGTTAGACAAGTTTGCTCAAGATACTTAGCAGTGGGGTTGCTGGGTCATTTGCTAAGTGTGTTTTATTTTATGAGAAACTGCCAAACTGTTTTCCAGAGTGGCTGTGCCATTTTGCATTCCCACCAGTACTCTCTAGTTCTGCATCCTCACCAGCACTTGATATTGTTATTAAAGTATTTTTTTATTTTAGCTGTTCTAATATATGTGTAAAGCATATCTTAGTGTAGCTTTATGTTTAACATCTTTATTATAATTTACATAACGTAAAAATTACTCAGGTGTACAATTTAGTAGTTTTTAGTATATTCACAGAGTTGTGCAACCATTACCACAATCTTAAGTTTACAACATTTCATCACTGTGTTTTAAACTTTTCATTTCTCTAATGGCTAATGGTGTTGAACATCTTTTCATGTTCTTGTTTGCCATCTCTGTTTCCTAGTTTTTTGCTCATTTTTTATTTGGGTTGTCTGCATTCTTACTGTTGCATTTTGAGAGTTCCTTATATATTCTGGATACAAGGCCTTTGTTTTTTCTGTAACTTGAAAATACTTTCTCCCAATCTGTAGCTCATCTTTTCTTTTACTTAACAGTGTCCTTTGGTAAACTGGCTGCTGGTTTGCTGGTACTTCTGGTCTTTTCCCTCAAACCCGACTCCTATTTACTTTTGTAGTTATTTACAAAATAACTATTGGCGTGCATTCTGTTTATGTCTTATAGATGAATTCAGTGGGAGAGATGGACGGTGTGTGCTTATCAGTGCATTTTAAACAAAACTAAAACCTTGATTGCTTGTTTTTTTTTTAATAAGACATTTAAAAAGCTGTCCCCTTCTCCTCTAACAAACAACAGACCTTGCTAGAACTGAGCTATGCTTTAGTACATTTCCTTGGGTAATTGTCATAAGCCTCTGAAAGAGGATCTTTTTTGTGGTAGGAGATAGGAGTACAGGAATTACTTAAAAGTTTATTGTTCTGTATGTAAAATGCCTATCTAACTGGCTTCAAATTATGTTTATTTTATGCAGCATGGTTGAAATCAGTTTTATGATTTTTATGGATTGTATTTCAAGTTGAAATCTCACATCTGTATTGTTTTTATGACAAATGACCTTTTATTCTTAATCATTAGTAATTCATGTTTATTTAATATTTGCAATAACACTCACAGTTTATTGAGTAGATCTGTTCAAGGAATCAAGTGTTACATAATCTCATTGCCTGGATCCAAAACGTAGACCTTGGTGTATACCGTATTTTGCCGTGTATGATATGCTCCTGTGTATAATGTGCACCCATGATTTTACCCCAAACTTTCAGGGAAAAAAATCTTTCATTTTAATTTTTAATTAACATTTTTATTTGTTGATATTTAGGTACTTATTTTTTGTGTTATAAAGGAATTTTAGCATTTTTTAACATTATGGTACAAGAAATTATATGTAATAATTACAAAACACAAGAACGGATGCAAGGTACAAGAAATTTTATGCATAAATTTTTTAATATAAACTGATAATTATATTTTAGGGTATTATTTTGCATATGGATGTATTGATTTCTAGAGTTACACTTTTAACTCATAGCATAATTAAAAGAATTAAAAATATTTATGTAGTTAGGGAATTAGTACTACCCATGTATAGTGGGCATCCTTATTTTTTCCTCACAAATTTGGGCAAAAAAGTGCACATTATACATGCAAAATAATAGCACATGGTAATGATGTGCTATTACATGTCTCTTCCTAACTCTTTGTTTGGTGTTGTCACATTGGTAGCTTGAAATCCATTGTGGATTTATACCTTGGGAATTGGTAAATACAAATTAGAGCTTGATTTATTGTTTTTATTGATTGTCAGAATTTAGAAAGTGGTGGCAAAAGTGCCAATAAAGCAAATTAAACTTAAAATGTTTGTGTTGCATGTTATTGTGAGCAGCACAAAAACAATGGAGAAATATTCTTAACTATTACCTAATTAAACAAAGAAGTTGCACATGTCATTGATGAACAAGTGAGGGTATAACATATGTCTTTGTTTTACTTTATTTTATTTAATGTAAATGAAAATATCAAAAAACATTAAGGTTGCAACTACACTCATTTATTAGTTGCTATCCTAATATGGCTTCTCGTGACTTTGGCAAAATCAATAAGAGCATTCTGTGAGAATTAATTGGGTCTGTGAAAAATTTACAATAAAGAGTATTATATATTTTATTATAATTTCAAAATTGTGCCCTATGCATCCTTTATATCAGTAAAATTTATAATAATATACATTTCATACACAGACACACACACAGATACACATACACACAAACACACTCACACACACATACACTGAGAGCTGGTTGTTAAACATTTATCAGCACACTACTCACTATGTCTAGCACAGAGCAGGCATTCATTAAATACTGCTTTCCCTGTCCTTTTCACCCCTTTGGCCTTTCCAAACAGAATTGAAATATCTGCCATACCTAATGTAATCAGGGTTGGTGAAAGAAAATCTTAACGCTGGCTTTAACTTGAAGGCTAGTATACTCTCAAGTATTATCACTTTCACCAGTATTAAAAAAAAACTACCTTAGTTAGAAGGACAAATGAAGGGATGAGGGAGTATAGTTTTCTTTGGAATTTCATACGGTGGGAGCTTTCAGGTAAAAAAAAATGCTAATACTTTATTATATTTCAAAGAGGGACATTAGAAGCTTAATGAATTAAAATTGAAAAACTATGAATCATAGCAGTTGACAACATTTTCTTGAAAACATGTTTTCTCAGAAATGGAAGTAATTTAATGTTTGGTTTTAATTTATATTCTTTTTTTGTCCTTTGTTTCCCTTCCAGTGTAAATGAGAAAATGATTTTATAAAAAGCATTTCAATGTTAGATATAGTCATGAACTGATTTTCTTTCAATCATTACAAAGATGTATTATAGACTCTTTGACAACATTAAAATTTCCTTATTATGGTGATTTTTCTTTCCATTTTTCATCTGGAATAAAACATTTTCTAAAGCTTCTGTTTGCCAGGAATGTTTTTTTTCCTTACACATTCAGGATGTATTGTAGGGGTCATAGGGTCAGTCTTCTCACTTCCCCTACCTTTATCTGGCTTAAATAAAAGCAGCTGTATTTCTGTAGTATATAGCTGACCACTGTCCAGCTCCCAAAGGAGAGGAATTAATTGCTGAACATAGAGAAGATGAAACATTGAGAGACTTTTCTGTATGGATTTGATATTACTAATCAGGAAAAAGTAAGCCTTTACATGTGTTAATCCTACTATTTCCAAAATAGTAACATGAAGTAATAGTGTTTCCTCCTTACAAATGTTTGAAAATATGTAAAGTAATGATTGGCTTGTGTTGGCATCTTTGTAGAAAACCAATTGAACATATATACTTGTATGTGGGTCTGTGTCTGGGCTCTCTGTTGTTTTCCATAGGATTTATTTATCCTGATGCCAGTGTAACACTTGCTTCATTCCTATAGCTTCATAGTAAAATTTGAAGTCAGACCATATAAATCTAGCTTTTTTCTTAATTTTCAGAATTGTTTGTCTATTCTAGGTGTTTGCATTCCAAATAAATTTTAAAATTACTTCCCAAGTTTTGTAAAAAAGCCTACTGGGATTTTGATTGTGGTTGCATTGAAGCTGTAGCTCATTTTGGTGAGAATTAACGTATTAACATTGTTGAATATGATCCATAAACATGATATATTCCTCCACTAATTTAGATCTTTGTCTTTGCAACATTTTTAGTTTTCCATATACTTTTAGTTTTCCATATTTTTATGTGCAGATCTTAACATATTTTGCTGACTTTATCCCTAAGTATTTAATATTTTGATACCATCATAGATGATAACCATCTTAAATTTTATTTTCTAATAATTTTTTGCTAGTTTATAGAAATACAGTTGCATTTTATATATTGTCCTTATAATTTGAAACCTAGTTAAGTTCACTTAATAGTTCTAGCAGTGCTTTTGTAGATTTCTGAGGATGTGGTACATACACATTATATTGTCTGTCTGTGAATAAAAACAGTTTTAATTTTTGATCCATTTGCTTTACATTTTTTGTAATTGTTAACCCATAAGCTACAAGGCATTTCTTATCCATTTATGTATCTGTTGTCTAATCATTAGTAACTTCCTTAATTTGAGATCCTAATGGTCAATTTTTCTTGCTATTAGTAAATAGAGGAACTCTTTTGCATAGCTTTTCTAATAAGCTCAACAATTCAAAATATGAGTTTCATAACAGTACCTAATAAACAGTACTTGGAATGAATTTATTAGAAAATGGAAGTTTCTGATTTTTTTGTAGAAAACTGAAGTTATCTCTTTTAAGCTGTATCTTTTTAAACAGTAGCAAATGTTTAAAAATTTAAGACAGATATTTTATATTAGTAGGTTTACTTTGTGAGCATTAGTGTTAGTTTTATAAGTAAAATAGCAATAAAAGGGAACCTGCTGATAGCATTTAAAAATTTTCTGTATTTTTTCATAGTATTATTATTGTCATAGTGCATTACTATTTTACACATACCCTGGAAAATTAAGTACTTAAATTACTTCCAGAGGTAGAATAATTTAATGAACCAGTAGTTCAATTTGCAGTGGCAAACCCTCATTCCTATCAAATAGAAAGAGCAGGTGGCAGTATCATTGAAATAAATCTCACCAGCATGTCTATAATTTTAAGTGTATAAGGGACAGTGAGCTCATCTTTCACATAGGCTATTGAAAATTGTTTCCATCAAGAAGGAAGGAGAAAGGAAAAGTTAATGTCTAAGGGGAATAAATGTGTCGCCCATAAGTCTGGCGATAGGAGCTTGGGATGTTATAAATACAGAAAGCAATGTAATGATAGCATCATCTATGACACTTAATAATGGAAAAAGAGGAAGGAGATATTATGAATATGAGTGAAAATACGATTGAGGCTCCAAGTGAAAGTTGAATGTTTATGGCATTAATTAACTTGTACTTGCAGACTCAAATGCTAACCATGGCTGGCAGAAGATGCAATGTGATGGAAAAGGAGCCTTGACCATAAAAATGAACAGAAGAAATGTGACAAAATAAAGATAGTAGTTAGCTTAGATGACTACCTTTTAAAAAGGATTGTTTATTCTTTTCTCTTTGTGGAATTATATGGTTAAATTTGTTGATTCTCTTTGGTATAGTTTCATTGTAGATACTGAATAATTGAAATTATTTGGATATGAAAATTTACATAAAACATTAGACAATGTTGCTGTCTCCCTGTTCTTATCTTTATCTTTTCTGAGAGCTTTAACAATAGCAACTTTTGTACCAGAACTCTTATATGCTTGATTTTTGACATATGAAAGTTGTCTGATTTTCATCTTCTCTATGTAGCTATTCCTGTCATTTTTATTTGGAGATTTTTAGTGATTTCCTGATTGCTCAGCTGTGTACCTTGGTTAAACAACTGCATTGTGGTGAAGAGTTCTGATTGACTGTAATTTTAACTGAGGATTAACTTATTTTGATTCAACAGAGCCCAGAGGAAGAAAGATTTCATACCTCTGAAATGCCATAGTTATACAGTAAACTGAACATTGAATTTTTTTAAAGAAATATAATGGTTTCCACATAGATCTTCCTGCTTGTCACTAGATCATCGTAGACAGTATCAGTGTTCTTTCACAGAGTACTCAAAAATATAAAGGTAAAGTTACTGATAATGATTTTAGATAGGCACAATGAATCATAGAACTAAAAATTCTCTAATTTGATAGAGAAACATTAAGCCTTAGAAATTGATAAAAGTACTACCATGTAGTAAAGAACTACCAGGTATCTAAAAATTGCTTTTAATGTCTTAAAAAACAAAAACAGAAGATAGTCTGAGTTGTATGTTATATAGAAAGAACACTGTTAATAGCAGAATCTGGTTTAGTTGACATTTGACAAGTCACTTTGAGTCTAACATTGCTCTGTACAGAATGGTTTTGGAGGTTGGACAATTTAAGATTGTTATGTACAGGCCCTAGTACAGATCTCGCTAGCATAGTGTAGATACTCAATAAATTATAGTTGAATCTCTTCTGAAAAAAAACGTAGAACAATTAGAAAGTACTTGTTAAGGTAATCATGTTTAAAGAAGCAGTGCTGAAAATGTTTAAACTGTCACTTTAGTTGCATTACTAAGAAATAAGCCGAGAGGAAGACTAATTTTCTTTTGTTGTTTTTGGAGTAATATATTATTTATTTTATCACTTAATTGTATATCATCTTACAGTGTTATCACTTTGATACCTGTTTACATAATTAACAGATTTTTTTTTTTAATTGAGAGAAGGGAATGTCTTCTACTTTCACATTCCTAACACAGTGCTAAACATATGAGGGGTAACTTCAGTGACCTTCAAAGCACTTTCTCTTTGGTGCAGTACACCTATTGAGATGCTTTTTCCATTCCTCAAAACAGTTTTTGAACTTGTTGATTTTTATGCTTTTCAGTGCTTCTGCCATTTCTTGTCTCACCTCTAACATATTGGCAGAATGTTTACCATTTGAGGACTTTTTTCATCAGGGAAACAAAAAAGAAAAGACACTGGAGTGAATAGGGAGGGCAGGGCATGGGGGTCATTCTGTTTTTGGTAAAAAACTACTAAACACTCAGTGTGGTATGAGCAGGTGTGTTGTCATGTCACATATTGTTTGTGTAAATCACCCATCTTGAGATAGGCAAACTCATTGAAAGAGTCTCCAAAAAAAAAAAATTCACTGAAGCCATACACAGCTTCTCACAACAATGCCAGCTGTACACTGATGCAGATGGTTCCTAGAACACTCACGCACCAGGGGAAGCCTGTACTACAAGGGGCCTGCCTTTCAGAAGATAATTTGGGGCTTTTTGAGGTCCCCCCTTGTGTATAGTATGTGGTTAACAAATAGGTGAATATGTGTTTCATATTGCACTTTTATTTCCTCAACTTTCACAACTATTGTTCCTATCATTCTCTTTCAGTACTGTTTCCCACCACTGAAACCTGTCTGTCCTTAAACATCACATTTTCTTTAGAGCAAGGTTGTCCAACCTGTGCCCTGCATGTGGCCCAGGATGCCTTTGAAAGCAGCCCAACACAAATTTGTAAACTTTCTTAAAACTTTATGAAAATTATGCACGAACCTTTTTTTTTTGACTCATCAGCTCTCTCGTTAGTGTTAGTATACTTTATATGTGGCCCTAGACAGTTGTGCTTCCAGTGTGACCCAGCTTTAGAGCTTTTGTATTTTCTATTCCCTTTGTCTTCACATCATTGCATAGCCAGTTCCTTCTTGTCATTTAGGTCGCAACACAAATGTCACCCACTCTTCAGAGAGATGTTCTCTGACCACCCATTCTTAAGTCACTCTCCCTCCCTTTGTTACACTATTGTATCACCCAGTTTAATTTTCTTCATAGCCATTATAGCAGTCTGAAAATATCTTAATTTATTTAATTACTTGTTTACCCTTCTTACAGAATAGGAGTTCCTAGGAGCAGGAACTGGTATGTTTTACATTATATAAATGAGCCCTAGTGGAAAAGTTAATACTATTTATCTATTAGTTTCTTTGCCTGTGTCCAGTCTATTTGTTGCAATCCTATTAATTGACAGGTATACTCATGAGAGTTTATTATATTGTCCTTTCTAGTTATGTATGTTTGTAATTTTCCAAATTATAAACTTTGTAAAGGATAAAACTGCTTTATGTTACAGAAAAATACGAGGTCAGACAATTAATTGCACAAACTCATCCTAGAAAAAGTGCTACATACCTCACTGCTGAATATCAGTATGGTCACCTTCGAAGTACTCCCCTTGGGAAGCTGTGCATCGATGTCAGCACCTACTTAGCCCAACATTCAAAGCAATTTTGGAACTCTTTTTCTGGAATGGCCATCACAGCTGTTGTCATACCTTGCCAAGGTTGTGACACCTTACTGAGTTATTTGTATAGTGCTACCAGTGTAAGTGCACAGTGGCAAGTTTGCCAACTTAATTGTCAGATTTGGGGGTATGACTACAGCTCTGATGGCCATCCCATAAGAAGAGTTCCAAAACTGCTTTAAAGGATGGACTAGGTGCTGGCATTGGTGCATAGCTTCCCAAGATGGGAAGTACTTTGAAGGTGACCGCGGTATTATTCAGCAGTGAGGTATGTAGCACTTTCTGTAGGATGAGTTTGTGAAATTAATTGCCCGACCTCATATTTATATATAGAATCCAGGTTTGTTTTTTACCCTTCTCTTTTCTTATATGAGGACTGTCCAGAAAACATCCAGCCATGTAATATAAAAAAAGGAGGCATTTATGCTCAATTTTTTCCAGATAGCCCTCGTATTTTAAAATAACTTTGTAGGGAGTTCCCTGATGGTGCAGTGGCTTAGGGCTTCGGCGCTGGCGCTGTCAGCGCTGCGGCCTGGGTTCGATTCCCAGCCAGGGAGCTACACACATACCAAAAAGCAAAAAAAAAAAAAAAAAAAAAAAAAACTTTGTAAGAGTGGGCTCTTCTCTCTCAAGGTTACATCTCATAAACCCATTGTTAGTTGAAAATGTCTTAAGTTGAAAATGCATTTAATATACCTAACCTACCAAATATCGTAACTTAGCTTAGCCTGCCTTAAATGAGCATGGGACACAATATCCAAACACACTGGCAACATAGTACACTGTATAGTATCTGTTATTCTCTGATGATCGCATGGCTGACATGTGGAGTGGTGGCTTACTGCTGCTGCCCAGCATTGTGAGAGAATCTGACCTCAAATTACTAGCTAGGAAAAGGTCAAAATTCAAAGTATGGTTTCTACTACATGTGTGTTGTTTTTACACCAATGTGAAGTTGAAAATTTATAAATTGAATCATTTTATTTTGGTGTGAAAAAAATGAAGCAATGAACAGTGATCTACAAATTTATTGGCTACTTTTGTTTCATAACTCCCTTTAACAAAAGTTTTACTTGTAACCCTGTTTAATGAAGGTTTTGTTATCAAATAAATTTGTTTCTCACATGTGGTTGCCAAAGAGTCATGACGCTATAGTTTCTGATGCTGAAGCTATAAATACTCAACTCAAAAGAAAAAAAAAGCTAATTCTAAAAATCTTTTTCCTTTTCTCTCTCATTCCTCATTTAACCAAATTCTTGTTAAATCCCACAAATGAGTATTTGTATTTAAGAGAGGAGAGGGAGAACTTACTAATTGAGCGCCAAACAAATATTTTGTCTTTATTTTTTAATAAGAAAGAAGTGTTTATATTTTTGTAATAAACTTTAAAATATTCCTTATTGCTTCTCGGCCTGGTGGCTAAGATCAAGTGTAGTAAAATACACTGTAAAAATTGAATTGCTGACATTTAAAAACAGTATAAGTAGAAGAGTTTTAATGATAAGAAAAAATACCCACCCACTCCCTTAAAAATAAAATTATTTTAACAGGAAATTGAATTGAGGCATGACTTGTTAGAAAATAATTGAAATTTTATTCATTAAAATGGTAATAGAGAATAGACTTTAAAAGATGAACAAAAAATGCAAGGGTGACATTATATATTCTATCATGGCTTAAAGTAGCAAAATTTTGAAAAAATAATATAATTCCAAATAACATGAAAATAAACTCTAGAACATGCACATGAGAGAACATTATGAGGCCATTAAAATCATGATGTTAAAGGACATAAAATAACATGGGAAAGTACTACTAGCATAGTATTACATAAAAAGAGATAAACTATACACACACAGATAATGATCCCAATTTGGTACAGCACATACACATACCTATATGTTCATAGAAAAAATATGCCAAAATAGTGGCTGAGTCATGAGTAGTAGAATACTGGTTTTTTTTATAATGAAGGCTTATTACTTTTATAACAAGAAAATTTCATAAAAATTTTTCCATTTATACTTAATGAGTAGAGGTTTGGCTTAAAAAATGAAGTTTACTATGGAGTTTTATTAGTTTGAGTTCTTTGTAAACATTAGGAACTGTATATTGTTTCCTGTTCATAGCTTTTCAGGAGGAGCTGCTTCATCCATTCATAGGTCTGTTTATGGATTTTATGTGCCAAAGATAAATAGTCAGAATTGATGCTTCTGTATGGAACCCTTAAGCCCCATAATTCAAGTATAACTTCCTTTTGGTGAGGTTTAGATTGGAGACATGACTAAGATTACATTTATGTAATTCTTTGTGACTCTGAGAAGAACAAAAGATGAAGAGAGTTTTGTACGATGAAATTGTAATAATCAGGTATTTCACTGCAGTATTTATGCACACTACCATTTAACAAACTTAACTAGAAAATATTAACTGTTAGTCTGAGGAACACATAAACTTTGTTGTAAGAATTAAAGGCTTCTTATTCCACTGTATATCCCAGCCTTTTAGACCTTTCAGATTTCTTTCTTCAGTAACTAAAGCCATTTCTGAATGTTTTTAAGACTCTAAACTGCTATTCATAATGCTTATTAGGATTTTGCCCAAATAAAATAACTTTACTTCCCTTTATGTGAGAAAAAATTCTGTGGCTAAAGATTTCAATAAGTTCAGGAAAGAAAAACAAAACAATGCTTTTCGCTAGCTATCATTCATTAAGTTCAGTCAACTGCAGTATACTTGGACTAATTTGTTCCAGGGATCTTGGAACAGGAAAGAATTGGTTGTATTCTCTTCTCTTTACTTCAGAGATTTTAGCATTCTGAAGCAGTAGGTCTTAACTTTCTTTAAGGTAAGTAAGTCAATTTAAGTATTTAAAGAAAAATACAGATGTCTCCTGGGATCTATAACATTTTACATCTACTTTCAGAAGGAATTCCTTATTGCTTATCTGTGAACTTATGGTAAAGAAAGCCAGTTTTAGGGGTATCTGATTTTTTGTGTGTCTTTATTTTTATGTCTTGGGAACTCTTTTTGAATAGTGTTTGTTATTTTCTAAAGGAGAATTCCCACCCTGTTGCTTCCTAAAAATACTGTATTAATTTATATTTTAATACCTATTTTCCTTAATTTGATGCTTTTTAAATGTTATAAAAAAAGGTCCAGTTTCCTTATGAAAGAGTAAGTGGGTAGTGGCACATGTTCAGAGTTAAATATAATAGATGTGGAGTTGCAACCCTGTACACACACAGCATGTCCTCCTGTTGTGGCAAAGGAGCAAATGATTACTTTGAGGTTGACAAAGCAATGGTAAATTAAATATCTCTTACTCTCAAATAAAGTGCAATCTCTATTGGAATAATTATGATCTCTCCTAGCACTTACTGAATAACAAGTATACGCTAACTTCAGGCTCCTGAGAGAAATAAGGGATGGGAGCCAAGGGCTGTACGAAGTCTAGAGACCTTGGTGTAAGATACAAATGAGAGCTGAAAAACAGTTAGATGAATTGAGTTTATGATAACTAACTCACCTGAAGAGAATTGCATCTATCTTAAGGAGTTTACTCATTTAAGATCTAAATTATACAATAAAGTTGCATAAACAGAGAAGTTAAGCTTTACTGTTTTGATTCCACATGTACTGTGATTCACCTGGTGATAAATATCCTAAATGTAGGTAGAGATTATTCACCTCTGTTTATGTATGATGTTCTACTGTAAGTGTAGAAATCATTATCAGTTGAGTTCTTTCACTGTATGCAATTGAATTTGAATGACTAAGTAAATGAGGATTTATTGAAGGATGTTACAGTAGCACATAGAATTGAAAGAACAGAATAGCTGGATCACTGGAAAGAAAAAAAGCAGGTCAGCTTTGATGCTCCTAGCAGTAGGGCATGTGTACTTACTTTTTAGAACATGTCTGTCAAATCATCTGTGGTAAATTACATCTGTATCTGTTGGTTTTTTAATTCAGTATTCTTTCTTTTAAATCATTTTGGTTTTGAGCTTATTACTATGTTTATATGTAAACACTGTTTAATTTTGATAGTTTATTGCTTCATTAGCCAGCATATCTCTGCACATGTCCTTGAGATAGCCTTTGCTTCAGTGCTCAGTTCTTTCGTGGATTTGTGTTTTCTCTTAGAATTCTTCTGTAAGGGAGAACTATCCTTTCTCCCATATTTATTTATTTATTCAATTATTTATTTATATCAGTATGGACCTGTGGATATTTGTTTCATTCTATGGACTACAATGCAATACTGTCATTTATCTTATTGCTTTGGCTATTGGGAGCTACTTCAGACTGGTTCCTATGCCATTTTGACATGCCCCTATCTTTTTGTGAAAATTTCTTTTCTGATAACATAAGATATTCCAGACTTGTCTTATATTTTCCTTGCTCTAGCCTTGGAATCAACATCTTTTCCTAAGAGCCCTGAATCTTTTAATTGGAGAGTAAAATTTAGAAATCAAGATCTCAGTGCTAAGTGTGCTAACTTTTATTAGAGTATCATTGCTCCTATACTCTTGACAGTGGGTAGAGCCAGGATATGTGTGTGTGTATGTGTGTATTAATCCTTGCAGATACACCTCTATATTTCTATGTCTGTCTATCTGCATATATATTAAAAACCATTAGTTCAAACTAGTCTCTGTGATAAGGTTCACTGTAGCTTTTCCTCTTTTCTGGTTCCCCAAGCTACAGGTTCCTAGTACCCTTTCTCCTATGCCTGAAATTTACCTGGTACTCCTTGTCCCAAGAGATCTGAACTATTTGCAGTCAATAATTTAATATGTTAAGTGTGCTCAGGGTTGTTCTGGTCATTAATGTCTCTGAGAAGGGTTATTTAAGAGGTGAATATCCAGGAACAAGAGAGATAATGTGAATGTTGAGGCTGGGAGAAAAGATGGTTTGGGGGTACTTAAGGAGAAAGTGTTCAGGCAGACTAGCTTGTGTTAAGTAAGAAAGTAAGAAAAGTATGGCTGGTTCAGGGAATACAGTTCAGGATAGCTATAGAGATACATAGAAATTTTTTTGTTGTTTTTATGTTTTTTTAACTTCTTTATTCGACCACTCCTCCCTTGTCTACCCACCCCCTTCCCCCCTGACTTTGTAGTTTCATACCATTGTGGTTAGAAAAGATGCTTGATATAATTTAGCCTTCTTGTATTTATTAAGACTTGTTGTGTGGTCTAACATATGATCTATGAGGAAGAATGTTCTATGTATGCTTGAGAAGAATGTGTATTCTGCTGCTGTTGGATGGAATGTTCCGTAAATGTCTGTTAGGTTCATCTGGTTTAACTTGTAGTTTAAGTCCAGTGTTTCCCTGTTTATATTCTGTTTGGATGATCTGTGCATTCTTGAAACTGGGTTATTGAAGTCCTTATTATATTGTGTTGCTTTCTTTTTCTTCCTTAGATGTGCTATCCAATCCCTTCTCTCCTCTGGGAGAAGATGGGAGTTGGGAGTGCCCTCTCAGTTGTCTGGTGTGATTGGGTATGGTGTTTATGTCAAGAGTATGTCTCAGCCTTTCCTGACTATTGTAGTGTGGGTAATGTGGACACTCTCATTCTCACAGTGTGTAAGAGGCACTCAGCTAGTTTCCGGATTTCTTTAGAAGGAAATTGCTCTGTGAGTAACTGTACATTTAGTGTGGGAGGAAGTGAATTTAGAAGCCTCCTATGTTACCATCTTGGACCAGAACTCCCAGTTCATGTTTTGTTTAAGAAAGATACAGTTGTAAAATATGCCTTAGTTGCTTAGATCATAAATTTGTCTATATGTAAGTAAGTGTCCAAACTGCGATTATTGGGTCAGAAACAAGTTAAGGTTTTTTAATTGAATTGAATATGTTGTTTTTTTCATCAAGCAAATAGAAACTTGATTACCTGTCCATACCTTCTGTTTGAATATATAAAATCACTAGCTTTTCCAGAAATTGGATTTTAGCAGCCAGCTGTTCATTTCCTTAATCTCATTGTTTTATATATTATACTTTCCCTTTATTCGCTCATCTTCCTCGGTACAATTCTGGGATGTATTTTAATTTTCTATCAGTCATTGGAAGAATCTCTTTATCAGTGGCTGCTGCTTTTCTACTCTAACTTGAAGAATACTGAATGGTCCCAGAATATAGAGGAGGAGGAACGCATATAAAACCCCAGCTTTGAGGGAATTTGAGCTAAGAACTTTTTAATTTATTTTTTTAGTTGGTGTGTGCTATGAAATCAGAATAAAATTTGGGAATATTGGGAAATTTTTCAATAAGATGTAGTTTATGGATCTTAAAGAATAAAGAGTGAAACTTTGGTTTTTCAGTATTTTTTTGTTGTTAAAAACTTGTTTCTTATATTTGACTTAAATATTGATGTTATGTTCATTATAAATGCATTGTCTTTAGCTACATAGCTGCCACTTCAGAGAGAAATGAAATAGCTACATGACTGTAGTCTTTGAAAGTTTTCTATGTGGAATAAGTAACTGGAGTCATAATTCTATGGTTTATTCTTGTAGGAAATAAAAAAGACTGAAAATTCAGTTAAACTAATACTGTTCATCTTGGATAAGCATCAGATATTTTATATTTGTTTGGTTGATAGTAACTCCAGTCTTAATAATATATAACCTGTTACTTTGCAGAACTGAAAAGAACTAAGATTAGTAATAATTTAGCTAAAGGTAGATTTAACTAGATAGATTTGATTAACAAAGTGGCTTTAAATAATGACATATACTTTTCAGTTACATGAAGTAATTAATTAGGCTAACAATTACAAATGGAAGTCCTTCAGTAAAGAATAGATAATTATTTTGAAAATATTATTGTTTGTATACAAATAAGTATTTTGTCATGTTGGTCAAATGAAGAACAGTGCTGAAAAAAAAAACATTGTTCTTTAGGGGAATCCTCTTGTATACTGTATCTTAAAATTTATTTGATTAAATAATTGCTAGCAGTCAAGGAGTCTCCTTTCTAATGACATTTTCCTGATTTTATAAAATAAAGCCTGTCTCTAATTAAATCTGAGTTTCATTATCATGCCTACCTTTCTGGTTCTCCATCAAAGAACTACATACAGTTCCTGACTTAGATGTTTTGACTTTACAATGGTGTGAAAGTGATAAGCATTTGAATTTCGATCTTTTCCAGGCAAGCTATAGTGGCAGCAAGATGATGTTTGCCTAACAGTAGGCTAATGGGAGTGTTGTGAGCACATTTAAGGTTGGCTAGGTTAGGTGTATTAAATGTAGTTTTTACTTAGATATTTTCAACTTATGATAGTTTATAGGGACATAACCCCATTGTAAGTCAAGGAGCATCGGTAGTATGAAATACTCAAGTACTTGGTATACATGTTGAGAAGGTGATTAACAGGGCAACATCCTTTTGAAGTCAGATTGTTTTTAATGAGAATTAAAGAAAGACTTAACTGTTAGCTTATATATTATTAAAACTAATTTTTAACAATAGATCCTTATGCAATTTTTTGGATAACACTTGGAAAGAATTCAAAGAATTGATTTGCTACAACAGACTTTCATTCTGATTTACTTATTTATGTGAACAGGTTTTCTCAGCACTTTTCATGTATAAGATGAAAAATGGGACTAGCAATGCTTGTTAATGGCCTCATTCTACACTCTTCATAATATTCTAGCAAATAATGTAATATTCATCATTTGAGCAAATAATTTTTTTTTTTTTTTGCTTTTTGGTATGTGGGTAGCTCCCTGGCTGGGAATTGAACGAACCCAGGCTGCAACGCTGACAGCGCCAGCGCCGAAGCCTTAAGCCACGATACCATCAGGGAACTCCCCAAATAATATAATATTTATTATTCTATCAGTAATGTAACATTTATCAGTGGATACATGAACTAATTGGGAGAAAAAGCTCTATCCATTTAAATATGAGATTTATGTTCCAAGTTCCCAATAAAATTTTATTTGTTATATTTCATATTTATCAAAGTTTTATTATATATTTATGTTGTGCTGACATCATGTATTTTAAAAATTGTAATGATAGCTCAATCCAAAAGAACTTTTAATATTTAGACCTTTATAGGAAAATTTTTGTATTTACATTTTAATTTATGTATTATACATTTAGTGTCTAGGAAAGTATGCAGGCTGTCTAGAAAAAATCCAGCTTGCTGGATTTATATGCCTCTATTTTTCATATTACATGGCTGGATACTTTCTGGACAACCCTTGTATATAGGGTCATCAATAAATGACTTTCAAACCTAAAAATGTTAGAATTAAGTCTGTAATATTAGTTGAATGGAAATAATAAGTTTAAGAAGAAAATAAAATGATATAAAATTTCCAGGTGTTACATAAGAGCTTATTTTTATATATTTGATAATAAATGATGGTGATTATCATATTGCTGTGGCATTTAAATTTTATTAACTACATTTAAAACAGTGTCATTTCATTTTAAAATGCAAATAATAACCAGAAATTACATTGTATATAACTGTTAAAAAGTATTCAAACCTTTTGTCATAACTTTAAAATGTGCAAGATGGTTTTTCAAATTTTTTTAGACATTACAAGAGCAAAACACATACGAGAACACTAATCCATACCACTTACTTTACTATTGAATTATACCCTTGTTTGAATTATTTACTACTATTTCATTTATTGGTGTTTTTTGTCTAGCAGACATTAGGTAAGTATTTATTAGGGTGATAAATAGTTTTGATTGTATTAGAGCTAGTGTCAGTGAGATTAATTTTATCTCACATATCACTGATGTGAATAAAATACTTTTTTTGTTTTCGTTCTACCAAGACTATTTTAAAAGCACATTTAGTTAAACCTCATATCAGAAAATCTTATTTGGGGCCATTTCAGCCTAAATGGATTCAGAATATTTTGCAGAAATTAGCAACTTTATTTATGGAATATGAAATTTGAAATTAGGCAGACTTAGAGATTGACTATTGAAATGCCCTCATTTGTAAAAGAGAAAACACAGAGTCAAAGAGTCACTTAATCAAGCTAATACAGGTAGTTGGTAACAGAACTGTATCACATCTGTCACTAAAACCTATTGATCTTTACCTTCAGAGTATTTCTGAATTTCTTCACTTCTTTATCTCCAGTGCCTTCACCCTAGTTTGGGCTGTCATTATCTCTCATTTGATATCTGCAGTACATCTGATTGTTCTCCCCACAGCTCCTCATTTACAAAGTATATCTGATCACAGTTATTCCTCTGCTTAAAATCCTTCAAAGGTGTCTCATTGGTCAGAGGAAAAAGGACCTAACTGATCAGGCTCCTGCGTGCCTGTCTAGGCTTAACTGCAATCACTGTCATGCTTGTTCCCTGGATTCCAGTCACACAGGCCTCTTCGGTTTCTCAAATGTACCATGACCTTGCCAAGGTTATAACACCATACCAAGTTGTTTGTGCAGAGCTACTGACATAAGTGCATGTTGGCAAGTTTGCAAATTTAGTTGTCAGATTTTGGGTACGATGACGGTACTGATGACCATTCCAGAAAAAGAGTTCCAAAATTGCTTTGAAGAGTGGACCTAGGTGCTGGCATTGGTGCATAGCTTCCCAAGGGCAGTACTTCAGAGATGACTGTAGTGATACTTAGCAATGAGGTATGTAGCACTTTTTCTAGGACAAGTTCATGAAATTAATTGTCCAACCACACACACACACACACACACACACACACACACACACACAAAGAGAAACAGGCATGTGTATATGAGTGTATGTGTGTACGCACACACACACACACACACCAGGTGGTAAAAAATATATATACGTGTTTTTAAAGATGTTATCTATGTATTACTTTTCAAAGTTGAATTGAATTACAGTAGCAATGTATATAGTATGACGTTTGCTCAGAAGATGGCGTTAATCAAATGAACGCTAGTGAAAAGCAGGACAGTCAAAAGAGAATGGCGGAAGCACGGTTTCATTGGAGGAGTGCAAACCCATTTTGAAGTGGTATTCGAAATTCCAGAATATTATTTAAGTTTCCCCCATGTTCTTCTGACTTAACATCCCTTGATTTCTATCTGTGGGGGACCTTAAAGGATGTGGTGTAACATAGAAAACCGGCTACACTGGCGTTACTTCAAGAAGAAATCGAAACGGCACATGCAGCGATACAAATGGACACTTTGGTCAATGTTGCTAAGCAGTAGTTCGCCATAATCAGAAATGTCTGGATGCTGATGGTAACCACTTTGAGCACCTCTTGTAACTGCAGAAGTCAAACATGACTTGTATGCAGTTTTTTCCTTATTAAAATTGTAATACTCAACATATACCAATAACAAAAAAAAGATGAATATGTTATTTTAATATTTGATGGTATGAAAATAAAAGTGTTCCTGAAAATTGTTGTTAAAAGCACTTGATGGTGGCTGCTTTGCAGTAGGAATATGTTATCTTGATTAGTACTCTTAGAGTTAGTGTGCTATTAATTTAGTAATTTGGGAGTGGACAAGAAAGAAATTGCCTGCCCTCCACAAATGCAAAGTAAAGATAACCCCCTAATAAAAATAGCTCTGTCTCCTCCTTCCTCTCTGTCTCCCTCCCTTTCTTTCTCTCTCATAACTGAATTAATATTTATTTATCTATTTACATAGTTGTAACTCAGCAAAAGGGTCTGTATAGCAGTGTGTTGAGTCATGCTTCACCAGTTCTAGATTTTTTCCACTCCTTTGTTTTCCTTTTTTTTCTGTTGATGCTAGTCTTATAATTGTTGACGTATCTTGCTAAAATTTGCTCTTACTTATGGTACCTTTTTTTGAATTAGGCTTAGTCTTTTGTGACTAATTATTGAATTCAGGACATGTTAAGTTCATTGTTTTAGTCTACTAGGGCTGCCATAACAGAATACTGTAGACTAAATAGCTTCAACAACAGAAATTTATGTTCTCAATTCTAGAGGCTTGAAGTACAAGATCAAGATTCTGGCTTTTCTGCTAAGGCCCCTCTTCCTGACTTGCAGGGGGCTTTCTTGATGATTCTCACATGGCGTTTTGTCAGTGTGCACATCAGGGGGAAGGAAGTAAAGAGGGAGAGAGGCAAAAACTATCTCTTTGAGGCTTGGGGGTTCCTGAAGCTACATGTATCTGTACTTAGGGGATTCAGTAAATCTGTATGCTGTCTGACAGAACTCACAAGGTGGATCCAGCCTGCAGAAGCTTGTATTGATTGGCCCCTGCAGTGTTTCTAAAATACCTGGATTTATGGCTTCTTCTGAAAAAAATTGGAGGATCTGACAACCTAGGCCACCTATTACCATATAGCAGCAACTAACTGGATGGACATATGCGCTCCAGTTAGCCAGAATCCATACCACTCCTTATCCTGAAGGTGGCAGTTTCCGTTTATCACCACACTTGATAGTCACCCACTAGCTCAAATCATTTATGTTCTTACCTCGCAACTAATTTATATCTAAATAGAAATTTAGATATAATGTCTAATTTATGACCTTCAGTCTAAATCTCTTTTTCTGTGTTGGTACAGTTAAAATAAAAAGGAGTAGATAGCAGCTCACTTTTTCCAGAAACATATTGTGACTTTATATCTTCATTTTCTCTTGCATCTTGTTTTCCCTTGAAATATTCAATGTATTCTCTTGTGGAATCCTATTCATTTCAACTGCCAACACCTTGAATCATCCTTGATGCCTCTGGTGTTTTATTTTTGAAGTCTTAGAACACTTATTTTCTCCACCACTATACATTCATTGTTGTGGAGATTTACGGAGATTCACGCAATTAAAAAAAAAAATTCCTTGTGAAGAGGCCTTTGATTAGTCTTAATTTGGTTCATAGTTCTTTTTTTTTCCTCAAAGAAAACGTACATTATTTTGAAAACTAAAGGGAGTAACTTTAAATTTTATTTCCCTAGTTTTCCTAATTGACCTTCAGACATTAAATTTAAATATTGTTTTCCTTGCTTTCAGTTACAGATGAGGACACAGTAAAGAGGTATTTTGCCAAGTTTGAAGAAAAATTTTTCCAAACCTGTGAAAAGGAACTTGCCAAAATCAACACTTTCTATTCAGGTGAGTGGCTTTTTGGTACAACAGGTAAGATGATTTCTGCTGCTAAGGGAGGAGAAACTCTTACCATGTCATTGTTTAACTTCTGATTATCATTTAAAAATCGGGGCTTGTTTTCCTTGCAGTAATGCACTGAAGTGTGTCTTTTCTTTAGCTGAGGTGGGAAACACATCTGGTACCTCATTTAGGAAGCCTTATATGGTCATTGCCTATATTCTCTTGCAATTCCAAGGATTTGGGGACCTCATTGTGATGCAGTACCTTGAGAGAGCTTCGCTGTAGTCCAGTCCAATGCTTTGAAGAGTCAGATACTTGATGTTATCATTTCTCTTGGAGCTGAATTACAGTTCCAGCTTTTTAATCATGTCAGTTTTATGCCTTTCCATTGCATTGCAGAACACTCATAATCTGTCTCTCTAGAGCAGCACTGTCCAACCTTTTGACTTTCCTGGGCCACATTGGAGGAATTGTCTTGGGCCACACATAAAATATACTAACACTAATGATAGCTGATGAGCTAAAAAAATGGTCACAAAAAAAATCTTGTAACGTTTTAAGAATTTGTGTTGGGCTGGATTAAAAGTCATTATGGACCATAGGTTGGACATGCCTACTCTAGAGCATGGGTTCCTAAGCAGTGGTACGTGTACTCCTAGGGATACAGACTAGGCCATTCAGGGATATGCAGGGAAAAAATGGTGAAAAAACAAGTAAAGTAAAAAATGCAAAACATTAGTTATGGAACAATACATGTTAAATTTGAATCACCGTTAATGAACAGACTTCAAAATTAGATCACATTAGCAAATGATGATTCGTGAGGGCGTGGCTATGAACCCTTCCCCCAAACCTCTTTTCTACCAGTCATTCCGCACAGTTTCCGAACAATCTATTTGTGACATTTCTAGAACTTCCCCAAACATATAAATATCTCTGTATCCAGACTATTTGATCAGCTTAGTTATTGACTGAGTAAAAGTAAGTGCTTTGTTTTTAATCATGATTCTTTTTTTTTAATTCATTTTTATTGTTAGACTTATTGGGGTGACATCTGTTAGCAAGAATTACATAGGTTTCAGACATACAATTCTACAGTGCGTTGTGATTCTTTTTAAGTAGTTTTTTTTTTTTTTTACTTAATGTTCAACATAGTTTCAGTTATTATTGTCAGTGATTTTTAAGCATGTCAGTTATGGATCAGTGGTTAAAAATAGGAATGGTTAAAAAACCAAAACTTGATGTGGATTATAACCTGTCGCCAAGTATGTCTCAACATGTGTCAGCAGCTACGAGTACACTCACACCGGGAGACAGTAGAAAGGTGTGTGCCTCAGATACTACACAGAAGGAAAGGAAATACTGTGACGAGTATATGAAATATGGGTTTTCACTTGTAAGGGATGATGACTGTCCTAAACCTTTGTGTGTTGTGTGTGGAGAAATATCCAGTGGTTTCCTGAAACCCTCTCTACTTACATGACATTTAAAAATTAAATATCCTGTGTATAAAAACAAAGCAATACATTATTTTCAGCACTTAGAAAAATGTCCAACTGTTACTCCATACACCATGTCAGCAAAGAAAGACAATGAGAATGCAGTTGAGGCTTCATACCTTATTGCTTATTGGATAGCTAAATGTGGTAAAAACCACACTAGAGCTGAAGATTTCATCTCTCCTTGTATTAAGGATACTGGTTTTTTTTTTTTTTTTTTGGTATACTTGGGGAAGAACCGCAAAATCAATACTATCTCTTTCTCAAATACTAGAATGCCTCGATGAATTCAGGAACTATCTGATGATGTTGAAGCTGTAGCAGTAGATAGACATAGAAAAAGCAAATTGTATTTTCCATCCAGGTCAGTGAAAGTGTAGTTGTTGCTGTTTTATGTAGTTTGCTCGTCATCACAAGGTACTTGATAGGAAATGAAATTGAGGAAAACTTGTTGCTTTGTTACCCATTGATAGAGCGTACCACCAGCGAAGATATTTTTAATGCAATCAATGGGTATTTCATTGAAAAGTACATTAGTTGGTCAAATTGTTGTGATGTATGCACTGACGGAGGCAAGCCTATGTCAGGTTGTTTTATAGGACTACACAGCCGAATTAAAGAAGTTCCCCATGTACCATGGACTTGCTGCAAAGCTTTGCATCCAAGCCTCTTCCTAGTGAATGGAAAGATGTTTTTGATGAGGCTGTAAAAGTTGTAAATTTTATTAAGTCACACCACGAAACTCCAGATTGTTTAAAGCACTGTGTGAAGAAATGAACGACATTCACAGCACATTGCTTTTGATTACAGAGGTAAGGTGGCTGTCTGATTGCAAACTACTTACCTGGATGTTTGAACTTAGACATGGAGTCCAAGTATTTTTTTGAAGACCATCGTTTCCTTCTTGCTCCAGAGTTTCAGAACAGTGATTGGCTCCAAAGTCTTACATATTTATCAGATACTTTTCTAGAAATAAACACTCAACTTGGGACTTAAAAACAGCTGAATAGGGGGGTTCCCTGGTGGTGTAGTGGCTAGGCTTCAGCGCTCTCAACGCCATGGCCTGGGTTTGATTTCCAGCCAGGGAACTACCCAAAAAAACAAAACAAAACAAAAACAGCTGAATCACTATATTCAAAGTAACCAACAAAATTGAGTCAATGCTTAAAAAACAAGACTTTTGGAAAGCATGTATTGAAAGAGGTCAGCCTGAAGTTTTGAAACTCTGTACAACTTCTTATCTGAGAGTGTGAAAGGGAATATTATAAGTCCGTTGGAAGGTCTTAAAGTGTTCTTTTATAAGTACTTCCCTCAACATGGAAAAGAAAACAACTGGATTGCATATCACTTCAATGAAGAATTCTTCAAAGAAGCTAAACTATCAATGAAAAAGAGAAGTTAATCAAACTTTCAACCGATTCTTCTTTAAATTCTGATTTTAAAAGAAAGCATCTTTTTACCTTCTGGGTAGATGTCATTGAGGAATAGGAACAGCTCAGTGAGAAGGCACTCAAATACCTCTTGCCATTTTCTAATCCTGAACTAGTGGAAAGAGCTTTTTCTTCTTACAGCTTCATAAAAAAAAAAGTATTGCAGCCAGCTTAATGCAAATCTGAATTTAAAACTGTATCTTGCATTTTTTTATCCTGATTTCAAGAAATTAAGTGCCAAAGCAAGCTCAATGATCTCACTAACAGTCTTGCAATCAGCTGATGATCTGCATAACAATTATTAGACCTTTCAGATAACACAGGTATTATTAATAATAAATTAAAAGTTTGTTAAATCATTATCACTATTTAAGTCTCTTACAAATACTGTAAAATTAGATCTGTGGTTTGTACGTTTAGTGTATTAATTCTTATTACCTCATTTCCACTATTTTACATTAAGATAGACACTGAACAAAGGTGTCAGTATTTAAAAACAACTGTTTTAAAAACATGGGGTACAGTTTACTGAAATGGGTTTAAAAGGAGTACACAAGTAGAAAAAGGTTGGGAACCACTGCTCTAGAACATGTTCTCCAGCGTAGCATCTACAAGATTCTATTTGAGTTGAGAAGAAAATACTGGAATTTGTATTTATGTCTTCCTCTTTAAAAAAAAAAATTTATGTATATTTACTCCCTTACCTTTTTAACATCTGTTTTTTAATCTCACAGAACTCAACTCAGGTTCCTTGACTCGCTCATTGTATTCCAGTTGTCAGTCCCCTCCCAGAATTACTTCTTTATCAGTCATTTTCACTACTTTGTTTCTTATGCTTTTATTTTAATCCCTTACCCTTAATGCCTTGTAATGTTTCTGCCTAGTGAAACTCCCAAATGTAGACTGATGTAGCATTTTGCTTTCTTTGTGCCTATACCTGGGCTCCTTAGGATAGCTGGAAAAAAAATCATATAGCAGAACAAATTTGAATCACTATAAATTCATTGTTGTATTCTTAACTGTAGACTCAAAGCTGCCTGTGGGTCCTAATCAAGGCCCTTTCCCATATCCAAAGTGTTCATCTAAATCCTATACCATTCTCTTGAATTCCATGACCTATCTTCCCCATTATGCTCCTTAATTTCCTACTTTGCAAATAAAAATAAAGACCTTCACCTCCTATTGGTATATAATACGTATGCAGATCTAGGCCATTCCTTCCGTTCATGAACCTATAGACATTTTTACCCTTATTAATTTTCCTCCCATCTTTGTAGAAAAGATATCCCCTCTTAGGTCCATGGAGAATCTCTGCAACTACTGACTGATTTTCAGTTCCTTGAGACCCTGCTCTAGTAATTATCTCCTCTAAGAATTTTTAAATAAATGCATTAGTAACTTTCCTTTTTACTGGTTTAGTCTCCTTAGCAAGTCACTCCTTTCAAAGAAAAAAATAAAAACAAAAAAGGAAACAAATATTTTAACTCTTTGTCCTCCTCATCTTTCATTGATGGCTTGACTTCTTCCTAGGCAGAGGGAACAGTTGATGCAGTCACAGAGCCATTAAAGGACACGGCATATATACGTGTCTTCTTTACTACATTATAAGTACCTAGAAGCAAAGGCAAAATAGAAATACTATTTGAAACCATGCAAATGGACAGATTTTCAGCAAGGGAAAAATACACAGAATAAATGACAATCAATATTCAAGGACAAAGATAATTTCCATAATTAGGAGGTAGGGGAATAGAGAGTAACCAGCAGTGTAGACAGCCATATAATGTAGAATGAAGAAAAGACTAAAAAAAGGAAGGCATTTGCAGCAAAAAGAGTGTTTAGACTGAGAAAAGGCTATTGGATATGAAAAAAATAATGAGGTCAAGTTTATTAGCATTTTCTTTTACTATGATTTTTTTGAGGAAGAATCTCTGAGCCCAACTCTAAATGGATAATTTACATCACAAAGAATAGATAACGCTCCTTAGTTTACAAAGAAAACTAAATATCTACCATTAATAATAGATACATATATTTTATATTTTGAGTTACGCATAGATATGTCTATTATATATGTTTGTATACACCTATATATGTATATATGCAGTATATTTAAATAATTTTTATCATGAAACAATACTTATCCTCTCTACTTGTAATATATTCTATTTTCTATATTTAATTATTTCTACTTGATTTTTTAAATGCTGATTTATGATCACTAAATTGCTTCTTTGACCCTCAGTTTGAAAATGGTATGTTAGATTTTTCAAAAATAATTTTAGCCTTTCTACTATTAAAAACTTGGGGGCTGTGATTTAATGAATTCCTTATTCTGTACTGGCAGGGCCATTAGGGCATGTCTCTTGATGTCATCATGGAGTAGGTACAAATTGATAGGCTTCAGACTGACTTTTTGCCAGGTCAGGAAGTGATGGGTAATATGAAGACGTGATTGACAGAAATAGAATTTGGCACTTGTCCTAGATAGTATCATTTTTCTCCTTATTTAGCCAGCTTTTCCGTGGCAGATTGTCCTGTAGACAACAATCCTCAGATACTAGGGCACATGAAAAACTAAGTAATACAGGGGTGAGTTCAGCTTGTACACCTACCTCCATCTACTTACATCTCACAAAAATATTTAATGGTCAGCTAAAAATGGTCATTTTCTAAGTAAGATATAGTCTTGACTGAAATCTTTTAATACCTAAAACAAATATTATAAAAGCCAAACAAACAAAATATAGATGCATACTACCAAAATGTGGCTATTTATTTTCATTACAATTTTGTTACTTAACAGTTACATTTTTGTTTTTTTGTTTTTTGTTTTTTGTTTTAATTTAAGATCTCTGTATTTCCTTAGAAGAGGAATATTTTAACCAATTTTACAGGTATCGAGTAACCCTTGTTCAAATTGGGCAAACATCAATTCTAGCATTATGGGAATTTTATTTGGAAGTGAACTTTTAACTATTAATACAAGTGTCAAGATACTACACAAAACATCCACAGGAACTTTTTCATCTTTTTTTGAATTGTTTATAAACATTTCCTACATTATCTAACATAAAACAAAAAAAAAATGGTACATCTTTCTTTCAATTTGCATACAATGGAAAAACAAGTATATATATGTATATAAAACAAAGTTTAGCTAATAGACACTAGGCAGGTTGATAGTTAAGTCTATAGGTGAGAAATTATCTAATAAAAATAAGCAGAATTTATTTAGCATCAGTCACTTCCATAACCAAGCATTATTCTGATTAATAAAACTCGCTGCCATTAGGCTTCTGATATATAGTTATACCCTCACTCAGTCGGTAGTACTGCTCCCCATCCTTGGTTCTTTTCACAATTACTAACAATAGAAAATTGTTAAAGTAGCATTTGTAAAACAAACAAAATCCCCAGCTAATTGTAAGCGTGAATATGTATGATGGAATTTCTTCACAAGCAGTGAACTTTGAAACCATTAAGAAATCACCAGAACTGAATTTGCTAATATATTTTGCCTATGTCCAAGAGATGTGTTCATTTATTCCACTAGAGGAGCTGAAAATCAAACTTAAAAGTGTTTAGTTTGGGGGTGGGTTGGTGATTCAGCCATTTAAAACAGTGACCGTCTTAAAAAAATTGACCACTAAAAATAGGCTCACTAAATTCATTTTAAAAATCATGAAACATTTCTTAGAAAGGAGCATTACATTCTGCACACTGCTCTGAATAGATGCCAGGGACATATGGACTATTGTTATTTTTTTTGCCTGTCTCCCCCATCCTCAAATGTTACAGTGACCACAAAGCAAAGTGTTCACAATAATTACAAAGGGGGAATTTTCCATTTTTGACCTGAACAATGAACAAAAATTAAAATTCACTCACTCTGCGGCTGTTTCAAAATTTCAGTGTTAGTTTTTGCACTCCCCCCTCCACTCACCAGTTGTAAGGAACTAAAAAACATTACATCTTGTAAACAGCTAAGATTTCACTATGCCTCAAGTTCAGAAGACCTATGAAGCAGAGGAATGTTGGCTTTTTAAACAGAAGCAGATAAAAAAAAAAACAAAACGATGCAGCACTTCTTCACTAGTCTTAGAAAAACTTCCCAGAATAATGCTTCACACTGTTCTACAACAAATACTGTGCATTCTGTATCTGGTCCTGTGTTCCTGTAATGGTAATGATCTGATCTTCAGGCCCTTCTAAAGGCTCATCAATTTTGATCGAAGCTCCCGACTCATGATGAATTTGTTTAATCCACTGACCACCTTTGCCAATAATAGATCCGGCTGAATCTTTGGGAATAATAATAATAGGTCCACCAAGATCACCATATGAGCCACAGCCCCCTGCATAGGAATAATCTTATCCAGAGCCACCCTGTGGTTCTTAAGCCATCTGCCATTCCGAAGGGCTCCAAGTATCTATTGCAGAGTCCCAAGTTTCATTGGCACTGAAACCAACCATGCCATCATAACAGTCGCCATGTCTTCCTCTTCTGTCATAGGCCTTTAGATCACCTCCTCTAGGTATTGGTGGTGGAGGAAGAGGAAGATTCTGAGCTCTACTACCTCCTTGGCCACCTCATCCAGTAGGAGAGGGAGAAGCTTCCTCACCGAGGGCTGATGTCATAATCTCTTCTGAACAGAGGCATTGGCCACCCACCCTGACCAGGGGCGTTCTGTCGAAACCACCTCTTCCCAGCATGGGAAATCCCACACGTCGTCCATGGCGGTCATCAAACATCATTGTAAAGCCACCATAATCATAAGTTTCATTGTAAAAATTGGGATTGTAAGGCTGTGCATATCCCTTGATGGGAGATTCTGATATAGGATCAAGGATGATCTTTATGCTTCTACAATCCTATCAGGTTTTCTTCCAATAAGAACAACTCTGTCGGTGGAATGAGGACAGCATTCCTGGAAAAAGCTTGATTGTTGTCTGAGTGTTTTCTTGAGGTTCTTTGATTTTAGCACCTTCAACCCCAGTAATTCCTCCTGCCAGACTGATGAATCGACTTTCTCAACTTGCAGTCAAAGTCACTTCCTTTATTCCACAGCATTCCACAGCATCAGATTCGAGCGGGAGCTGGCTGGTTGCAGCGGGCGATGGCAACTGCAGGCCCTCTTCCACGATAGGGATAATTTTCTTCAGAATCTCTCCAGTTGTATCAGCGTCAGCACTGATACTCAGTATGCGCTCGGGGTCACTGCTGTCTGGGACTGAAACACGGGCACTGTTAAGGCTCTGTGTCGTCTGTACACAGAGCCTTAACACTCTTGCCTCCTTTTCCGATCGCTGCCCCAGCACTCTTGCTCTGAAGCAGAATGTGTAATTCAACCATCTCATCAGTGTTTCTAGATCCTTTAAAAGCTCACTCCTCTTCCATATGTTCTGCAGGGCATTTACCAGATTCAGACTCACCATTGGTTTCAGTGTTGGGGAGTGTTGCCTCTGGCTGTGCAGTGTCCATTTTCTTGGATTAAATGGACACAGCGATTGATAGGCGGTGAATAAGCAGGCGTAGGGAAGACGAGGCTGGTGCAGCGGAGAGACACAGGACGATGGCGTCTGTAGCGCTTTCGCCTGAGCACTCTCCTCCTCTCTCACATTTTGGATTTTTGAACTTTTTTTTTTTAGAAGAAATTTACCATTTAACCTTCCTACACTTCTCTATATATATGCTTGTAAAATGAGCAAATTGATTCCCACCCTCTAGGGTTCCACATGTGAGAAGTCAGAAGCTATTTTCAATATTTCAGAAAATCTCATATAAGATATTGTATTGCTCCCTTTATTTTTTATTACATATTTCTGGTTAATAAGATATGAGCATTTATTTAGATTTATAGATACAGTCTTTTAATACTTGAAAGCCGTGAGAGGAGAGGTTAATTGTTTGAAGGAAAGGTCCTTCTTTAGTGCTAACATTACTAAACACTGACCTACAGGTCTCCCAGGGCTCTCCTAACACTAAAAATGGTATCAGTCATGAAGGCTGTAGTCTTAGAAACCATTTTTGTGGTGACTGGTTATGTCCTTTTCCATTGGTAATACAAAACACTTCACGTTACAACATCTTTCTCCTTTCTTGAATCAGTTTGCTTTTTTTCCTCCATTCAAAATACTTAGCTTTATCTTTGCCGCAGTGTTTTTATGTGCCTACATAAAAAAAAAAAAACAAAAAAAAAACACAAAAGAAAAACAATCTCAGAATATATCTGTTGCTTTTAATATTCCACAATTGAAACAGGCATAGCCCTTTTTTATTGTTTGGGATGTTTTAAATAGCCAGGAGCTTTTTCCTTCGTTTCTAAACAGTTTCAGTATTTTTCAGACAAGTCTTAATTTTTTGGCTTTTATTAATTAAGCTAGGAACTCACAGCAGTGTTATGTGCTTTTCCTTTCTTCACCAAAAAGCAGGGAATGAAAAAAGAAAGGAAGTTATAAGTACGAAAATCATGGCACTAGCAACAGATTTATTTTTGGCTGTTAAATATTTTCAGGCTTAACATAAATGCAAGACTAATTGGATAATCATTATCAGAACCATTCCTATTATACAGTTAGTATTCCTATAATCCTATCATGTAATGTCTTGCTATATGTTTATTTTTCTTTATTCTTATTGAGACATTGTATATTGTTATACCATTGAGTGTGTGTAATGAAACTTAAGAATTTCTTTCACTGAAATACTAAGTGTTCATTTTACAAGTGATTATAGGTATCTAGTACCCACATATTTAAACTCACTTAATGACTGATTTTGCTCTTTGCTTATATGTATGTTAAAATGTAGATTAAATATATATTTGATTATGTAGGGTGATCAGAGGCCTATAATATTTTTTTAAATTCCCATGGTCTTAACATTCTTCCTCTATCATGATTCTCTTGAATCTTGAGTTCATTACAACAGAATTAGTTACTTTAACTATTAAAAGATGCGGGGCAGGGAAGTGAATTAAAGCAGTCAGTCTGGCTTGCTTTCTTGTTAACACATCTGATGAAAATTAAAAACTTTTATATAATCCACAACAAATTCTGCTTTCATTTTGTTAAAAATAAGTAATTGATAAATTCCTATTAAAAACTAGACATGTGAAATGAACTTCATTTTCTTTCTCTTCTTTCTTTTCTAAGACTAAAAGCATGGGGATTGCCGTGGTCCTGGGGTAACACAGTTCCAGGATGGCATCTTCACAGAAAAACAGACTATCATCTAAAAATTAATTCTCTTTTAAACTATAGGTTGCCCCCCAGTAAAGGGATTGGTAATTTAAAATACCTGGGGTTATCACAGATGTTCTTTAAAAACATGAATTGAATGTAGTTGAATATTTTATATGTTTTGCAAAGTAATGTGGAAACTGACATGAAGAAGCATTGACTTTACTTGGAGGAAAAGAAAGGGATTGAGGGAAATCCTCCAGAAGTACCATTTAAATTGGGTCTTTGAAAGTATGTGGTATTTGCCAAAAACCAATAGAGGAGTGTGTTTAGGGATAGTGCTCGGGGCGGGGTGGGGGGTGGGGGGTGGAATGTAGTGTGTTCCAGGGCAGGGAGAAACCTATCCACATGCATAGTGACATTTAAGTACATGATATATTTTGGGGTAAGGAGGATAATAAATAGTCTGATGAGGCTGGTATTTAAGAGAATAAGGAGTAAATTGGTGATTAGAAAATTGGAGGAATAGGATGTGTTAGTCACACATGAATATTTTAGATTCAGTATTTGAAGTATAACAATTTCAGGTTATAAGAATACCAGACAAAAACAGAACAAAAAAATGCATGTAATGTAACAAAATTAACTACCTAAATCATCTCTAATGGATCAACATTCTGATAAAGTTACTTTGTATTTGGAATTAACACTGAGGTCCATAATGTGAATCAATGAGATGGTAACATTGCAGGAAAAGTAAACAAACAATAAAAGTATTCTTAGACACTAACTTTATTCTATCAGAATTATCCTTCAATTGCGTAACAGTAAAACAGCTTTGCTTTCTGAAGCTAGCCTGTAGTTCTGAAATAACTTTTTCTAAAAGTAAAAAAATACATAAATATGGTGAAAACTAAATATCTTGTTAACCCTTATTTTAACTCTTTTGAGGGCACATAGGTGCTTTGAAAGTTCTTGAATGATGATTGGAAATTTTTATCAAATACTTTTTTATATGAGATCTTATGGCAGTTAGCATATATTATTAAAATAATAATTCTCATTTAGTCACTTGATTTACTGGCATGGACAGAATTTGGAATTTATTGCCAAATAGGCTATTTTCATCAATATTTATAAAATTGCTTTGAAATACTCATTTTTTATTTCTCATAAATATATTTGTATATTTTCATTCATAGACCAAAGTATGTTTTTATATACATATATACCTTTTTCCAGGTTTTCTGCTGTCCCATATGTTACAGTCTTTTGGTGATCCGACTCTAGAAAATTAAGATATTGCAAAATAGTTTTGGACACTTGATGTCAGAAGCAGTGTTTTTCATCCTCTTTAAACCTGTGCCCCTTTTGATCAGTATAAAAGTCTCACTCCATAACGATAGTAATATTGAATATGATTTTTTTCAAATTACATGTCTTTTATTTTCCCCTACTTCCACCCAGGGATTCTCTCTCTCTCTCATATACTCTTCTAAGGAAGAAAATCACTAGTTTAAAGAAAGTAGCGGTATACCCCTGAAATGTTTATTTCTCCTCTATTTCTATATAGGAACTTAAATTACGAGAGAGAAGTTTTTCCTACATATTCATTCATTCATTCACTCATTCATTCATTCATTCAACAAACATTGATTGAGCCTACTCATATGCAAGCTTTTATGATACAAAGGTGAAGATAATCCACACAAAAACTTGTACATGAATGTTACTAGTAAAAAAGAAAAACAGTCCAAATTTCCTTCAACTGACAAATATTAATATTTAAACAAAATATGGTATATCTATACAATGAAGCACAATTGAGCAATGAAAGGAACAAACCTATTCATAGATTCTACAAAATGGATGAAACTCAGAATCATTATGCTTAGTTAAAGAAGCCAGACAAACACAAAAGACTACATATTATATGATTTATTTATATGAAATTTCCAGAAAAGGTCAGTGTATGGAGACAGAAAGCAGGTCATTGGTTACCTAGGTGTGGGAGTAGGATTGAAAATTGACAGCCAACAACCATGACAGAAGTGTATGGAGTGATGGCAAAGTTCTAAAATTTAATTGTGATAATTTCACAACTCTACAAATTTACTAAAAATCAGAAAATTATATTATTACAATGGGTGAATTCTATGGTATATAAAGTATACCTCAAAAATCTATTAAAAATAAACTGTTAATTAAAAAATGAAGATTATAGAACCATTGCCCTTAAACTCAATCAGTGAAGCAAACATATAAGCAAAGAATTATATGCAATGTTCTATCCATGCATGTATGTGGTCCCAGGAGATCCCTAAGGAGGGAGCTTCATATGGTGACTGAGAGTTGTTATGCAAAAAGGACTTGACAGAGAAAGTGGTACTTGAGAATAGCTGTATAAAAATGAGTAAGGGGTTTGCCTAATGGAGAGGCATTTGTTTCTTGACTTATTGCTAGCACATAGGAAGTAGAAGATCCTTTCTTTTCATTTTTTGGACATGTTACATTTTTAATATCATGTAATAAAAGATGTAAATAATTACAAAATTTATCTATTGATAACTCAGGCCTAGGAAGCCAAACATATAGCAAATACATATATTACTCCTTTAACAGTAAAATTGATCATTCATATTACTTAATGATATTCTGGATTTAGGCTTTTACTAAACAAAACCTGAGGGTTTGTTTTTCGTTTTGTTTTTTATCAGCAGAGTGCTTAAAATTTTTATCAGCAGATGTGAATAAATCCTCACACCTTTTACTATATATATGTTTTTAATTGTGTATAATATTTTTTTCAAATGGCTATTAAGTGGTTAGAGCATAAATACTTAAGTTGCTTGAACCTAGCAACTTAGTAAACAAAAGTATTAGGTATATCTTTTGGCCTAGGAACATCAGGAAAAAATTACTAAGATACTAAGTGCCCTGTGAACCAAGAAAGAACGAACAGGTACCGTATTGTGTTTGCGACAATAGTAAGATGAACACATTTGTACTAGAAATGCTTAACTCGTATAAAAAGAACCGATATTATTTTTTCCTTTGACTTCAGTATGAGATTTGAAAATAGATGAATAGTGCTTTTTCTTACAATATGGAAGACTAGAAAGAAATTCTGAAAACCTCTCACTACAAAACACTAAAATGCTACATAAAATACACAGAATTATCAGATATAAAATAAAATATATGCTTAATGTGGTTAAAGACATAAAAGAGTATCAAAACCATGAGCAAAGAATAAGAAACTGTCAAACTTGGCTTTTTAAAATAACCAGTTAGAACTTTTTAAAATGAAAATATCACTGAAATTATTACACTAATCAATTAAATTATAAATTAGGTAGAGATTAAGGAAGAATTTATAAACTGAAAGGTAGAGTTGAAGTAGATACCCAGAATATAACACAAAGAAATAGAGAAAGAAAATAAAATACATAAAAGATGAAGAAGATCAGAAGGCCATAGTTAATATCTTGGATTTGTGTTTTTCCACTGCCGAGTCCATATTTCCTGTGCTCTCACATAGAATTCCAACTGGCTCGGGTTTTTTACTAAGTGGGATAACCCAAACTTTAATTCCTGAAGGACCTGAACCCTCAGTAGTTCTGTCTTTTTTTTTATGATTGCTGCAGCTTTTTATTAACTTTTGTTATTGGTCATGAAAGTGCTAGGATATGTTCCAGAAAGTCCTTCTTGCTCCTGTTAGGTATCAGCTCATTTTCCACGCGGTAATCAGGATCAGTCACATTGACCACTAAACACCTTCTTTGCCTACTGGTTCAGTGGTGTGATGAGCTCAGGATGGCCAGGTGGCAGTCCCCTCTTCCACTTCATTGGAACCATTATTATATTCCTCAAAGAAGCGCTTCCCCTTCAGAACTAACCAGTAGGCTGAGCTCAAGTTGTAGATAGGAAGGCACAAATTGTGTGAATGCATTATTAGGCATAGTAGTGAGAGGAGCCACTCACGCTTTCATGCCTTGATCCCTGGTCTGTGTGTTTTGGCCGTGGTTGGCACAGCCCCGTGTAATGATCTCAGTACTGCATCCTACAGGACAGAAGCCCATCCTTCTCAGAGTTTTGTCTCCCAGCTCATTCCAGGAAGCTTTTCTAGTAGGCCAGCTATTTCTGGGTGTATGGTAACACCATTTTACTTCATGGATGTGCCCATTGCTTTACTGCCTTTGCTGTGAAAGGAGTTCCTTGATCAGAAACAAAGCTGTGTGGAATATCACGAAAATGCATAAGGTATTCTGGTTAATAGTGGTGCAAGCAAAAGCATTATGAGAAGGGAGGGCACATCCATGTGATGAATTCATCTGTTCCAGAGAGGATAAATCTCTTCCCTGTTCCTCCTCCCCCCAGACCCTGGCAACTACTAGTTTACTTTCCATCTCTATGGATTTATTTGTTCTGGACATTTTTTATAAATGGAATCCTACAATATATGGCATTTTGTGTCTGGCTTCTTTCACTTAAACCATGGTGTAGTCAAGATTGATCCATGTTGTAGCATGAATCAGTGCTTCATTCTTTTTTATGGCTGAATAATTCTCTCTCTCTCTCTCTCTCTCTCTGTTTGTGTGTGTGTGTATGTGTATGTGTGTAAATAATACCATATTTCACCAGTCTATTCATCAGTTAATGAACATATGGTTTTTCTGCTTTTTGACTATTAGGAATACAAGTTTGTGTATATGTACTAGTTTTTGTGTGAACATATGTTTTCAGTTCTTTTGGGTATATACCTAGGAGTGGAATAGCTGGATTTAAGGTGACTGTGTTTAACCTTTTCAGAACTGCCATACTGTTCCATAACCATGTGGCTGATAACATTTTGCATTCTTACTCTTAGTAGCTTTTTAAATTTTGTATCTTCATCTGTGAAAAGAAAGGGTACACTTGAGATTTTGCGAGGAGGAAAGCGTGAGGTAGAATGAAAAGGAGGGAGTTGCACCAAACATTTTTTCCTATCCAGTTCTAAATATTACTTGTTACTGTTTTTTTCCTAGAAATTTTAGGAAAACAAACTAGAATGATAAATAAAAATTCAAGCAAGTCAGTAAGAACTTTCACCACCACTTTTATCTTGATGATTTGCCAGTTCTGTTTTTATTTCTTTCAGAAAAGCTCGCGGAGGCTCAGCGCAGATTTGCTACTCTTCAGAATGAGCTTCAGTCATCGCTGGATGCGCAGAAAGAAAGTACCGGTGTTACTACGTTGCGACAGCGCAGAAAGCCTGTCTTCCACCTGTCCCATGAGGAACGTGTCCAACATAGGAATATTAAAGACCTTAAGCTGGCCTTCAGCGAGTTCTACCTCAGTCTTATCCTGCTGCAGAACTATCAGGTACTTAGATTCTTATCCTGGAGAGTGGAACCTTTAAATAATTGAGAAATTATAATAAATGGAATTACCTTGAGCTGTATTAATGGACCACTCCAAAATTCTTAGCTTGTCATTATTCTTCAGGTTTTTATGGGGATTTCTGATGTTCTTATCACCTAAAAACCATGTTATCAGTGGTGGTAAAATAGTGTTAACAGGACTTCTGTTATTTATTTATTTATTTATTTAAATTTATTTTTATTGTTAGATTTATTGGGGTGACATCTGTTAGCAAAATTACATAGGTTTCAGGCATACGGTTCTACAGTGCATTGTCAACTAAGACTTCTGTTTTTAAAGGCCAGTTTTCTAAAACCTTTTTTGTACCATGTTCAGGAGTAGCCCTTGACTCAATGACCAAGTTTATTTCCTATATTTAGAAGCATCTCTGTCAGTGGTGAGTAGAAATAAGAAATATGTCTACCCAATCACTGTTGGCTGTGTAAGAGCTTTAATATTGCTCCAAACCTATAGCAAAATTTCCATAAAAGTAATTGGACAGTTTACTTTCCTGCAGTTATTAATAACACTAATAATATAAAAGATACTGACTTTTCAACTTGTCACTACAGGCTACAGTGTAACTTTTTTTTTTAATCTTGCAAAAGAAAAGAAATTAGGTCACAGCATGTATGTACATTAACTAAACATATAAGCTGTTATATCACTCAATATTTTAAAAATCCAATCTGCAAAATTTAACTACCATGTATGCCCAATTTTGGAAATACAGAGCATTTATTCCCTTGTAATTCATTATGGATTTGTTTATATAGTTACATCTGTAAAGAATTTATTGAAAAACAGACGATTCATCCAATAATAAACATTTAAATAGGCAAAAGCATCTCCCTAGAGTCACCTTATGTACTATTCTTTTTCCATTTCATTCTTGTGATTATTGCTTTTTTAATCAGTGGTAAGGATCATCACAGGATGAAGTACTATATAAAAACTAAAGGTTATACAAAAAAAATGTTACCAGCCTAAATAATTGGAATTTTAAAATAAAAGTTTTTATAGTCTCATATCTGCAGTGATCTAAGTTGTTAATACATGTACTTATTGCCATCTTTCCCTTTAATAATTCTACTTCTTTGTTGATTTAATATTTAATCATTGAAAGAAGAACCCAGTCGGAAAGTAATTTTAGAACAATAGAAAAGTAATTATATATAAGATATATACATAATTTATTTTTATAAAGAAACAAATATATTTTTTCTTTCTTATGATGCTTATATCAAAATATTTCATATTTCATTAATTAGCTAGTGTGTTACAGGGAAATAACCTTGTTAAGTTTTATTTTATTAACTTTACCAGGAGCTTTTATTTTGAGTTGTTATAAATAGCTCCTTGGAGAAAAAGGAACCCTCACACACTGCTGGTGGGAATGTAAACTGGTACAACCACTATGGAGGACAGTATGGAGGTTCCTCAGAAAGCTAAGAACCGAGTTACCGTATGACACAGCAATTTCTCTCATGAGTATCTACCCTAAAAATCTGAAAACCTTTGTCCGCAAAGATATACATATGCACCAGTGTTCATCGTAGCACTATTCACAGTGGCCAAGTCATGGAAACAGCCAAAGTGTCCATTGATAGAAGACTGGATAAAGAAGCTGTGGTACATATACACACTGGAATACTACTCAGCCATAAGAAAAGATGAGGGGTTCCCTGGTGGTGTAGTGGCTGAGACTTTGGCGCTGTCAATGCTGTGGCCTGGGTTCGAGTCCCACCCAGGGAATTCCCCACATAACAAAAAAAAAAAAGAAAAAAAGAAAAAAGATGAAATAGGGCCATATATCACATGGATGGACCTTGAGACCATCATGCAAAGCAAAATAAGCCAGACAGAAAAAACCAAGCGCCATATGATTTCAGTCATACATAGAACACAAAGCTGAAAGCAACAAAGAAACAAAAAATTCATGGATACAAGCAGTAGTTGAGTGGTTAGTGGTTATCTGAGGGTATAGGGAATGAGGGTGGGAGAGAAGGGGTAGGGTCTCAAATACATGGTGATGGAAAGAGAATGACTCCAGGTGATGAACACATAACACATAGATGATATATTGTAAATTGCACACTTGGAACCTATGTAATTATTACTAACCAATATCACCTCAATACATTTAACAATAAAAAGAAAAGCTCCTTGGGAAAGCAAAAACAATTATTAATTATAAAATTTTGATCTATCGTCTATTCTTTGAAGCTGTCTAGTCTGTAAGAATGCATTTATTTTGATAATAAGGAGACAGGAAAATTGATTGATAGTAGTCTCCAAGTCATGGTATATGCACCCCAAAGAAAGTTGACGATGATTTATTACAGTATGAAAAAAAATTATAAGTGAACCAGCCAAGCTATCAAAGCCTAATTTCGAATGAGTGCTCAATATTTTTATTAATGAGGTTATGTGATCAGCAAATTTGGAAAATCTCTGGTTTAAAGAACCTTGCATAGCCACAGTTTCTTGCTTTTTTTGCATGTTAATCAAAAAACAGAATTTGAAAATGTAGGAAGGTAGGATTTTGATATTATAGAAATGGAGGAAAATTGCTAGCTCCTATCCATTATCAGCACAACCCTAAAAGTATGATCACTTCTTCTTTTCCACTGACTCTTCTTTGCACTTCCATCCCCAAACTGAGAATGGATGGAAGCAAAATGAAAGTTAGAAGAAATAGATGATCTTCCATTTTCTACGCTGGTTCGTACATGTTTGCATAGTGGTAGAGGGGAAATGCATAGCTATACCACTCCTTTAAAAAGCAAAGAACTTATAGATGTGTTCAATGCATGATAAATCCAAAATACTTTCTGAAAATATTCTTTTGATCAAAGAATCAAAATAATATAAATTAGCCATTTTGAGAATAATTATACATAGGAAAATGGAAATAAAAATGTTTTTAGTTAGGGCTTTCATTACTTTTTTTTTGAAGTAGGAATAATAGGGTTTTAGGATTTCTTTCTATTACTGATAACTTACTACCTTAAGTCTTATCCTTTTAGTAAACACTTTTATGAAAGCATTGCCATGTCCCTTGGTACTCAATTCTTCAGTCATCTCTGTCTACACATACTGCTTATTACTTTACTTCTTTTATAGTAGTAGAAATTATAGTAGTGTTTCTCGTTTCTTTCTGTAGAATTTGAATTTTACAGGGTTTCGAAAAATTCTTAAAAAGCATGACAAGATTCTGGAAACATCTCGTGGAGCAGATTGGCGAGTGGCTCATGTAGAAGTAGCCCCATTTTATACATGCAAGAAAATCAACCAGCTCATCTCTGAAACTGAGGTACCCTAATCTCACTTATATACCACATATTTTCAGTAATTTGCATATCTTACGAAATAATTTTTTCATTTATGTCCTCCTTTATAATTAGTTGCTATCATTGAATATATATATATTCTTATGATTTTTTTTTTCGCTTTATCATTACTCATTCATCTGGAGGTTATCAGAATATCTTACGGTTATATATAAATGGTACAGTATTATTTATGCATTACTCAAGTTTAGTATAACCTGTGTCAACATTTAATAATGTGTCTCTCTATAGGCCGTAGTGACCAATGAACTTGAAGATGGTGACAGACAAAAAGCTATGAAACGTTTACGTGTTCCCCCTTTGGGAGCTGCTCAGGTTAGTATTTGTTTCCAGCTATTTGGTGAGTTGGTTTTGCCAATTTAATAATCAACACAATCTGTTTAGCTGATAAAACATAGTGCTTTCATTCCTTTAAAACATGTTTTAATCAAAGTTTATAAGTTATTACTATTGTTACTTCTGTTTTAAAAAATCAGATGCCAAATCTCATTTCATAATGAATTATAATGTCTTCCCACCTTTCTCTTCTTATCCTGTACTTCTTCTCTTCTTTATTCTTACTTACATGCTAACTTCTCGGTCTCACCACATGATTAAGATGAGATATATATTTGATGATGGGGATGAGGGGTGGGTCAGATGTGCTGGGCTACTACAAAGCTTCTGGGCTACTACAAAACACAATAAGTTACTCCTGAAAAAGCATTTATTAGCTGATACCTACACATTCGTTTTACCAAAAAAAATATTCAAGTGATGCCTTCTGTATCACAAACAAGTCTCAATTAAGTTAAAAGGAAGGATTTAAATAATAGAAAATAATGTTTTCTAACCACAGTGGCATGGCAATCAATAACAGAAAGAGCTTCCTTATCCTAATAAAAGGCATTTACAAAAACCTACAACTATATACATAGGTGAAATACAGCTAAGGACAACATTCAGCCTTGTACTGGAGACTACACCCAGTGCAGTAAGGCAAACAAAAGAAATAAAAGACATACAATTACAGAAAAAGAAGTAAAAATGGTGGGTTTTTTTTGTTTTGTTTTGTTTTTGCAAATGACATGATACCTATGTAAAATATTCAGTGAACCTATAGAATAGCTACTAGAACTAATAAGTGAGTTTAGCAAAGTTGCAGAGTACAAGATCAATATATAAAAATCAATTGTATTTCTATATACAATCAAGAACAATTGGAATTCAAAATTTTAAAAAATAATACTATTTATTTTGAAAATGTGAAATATTTAGGGATAAGTATGACAAAAGATGGGTAAGATTTCTACATTGAAAACTACAAAACATTACTGAGAGAAATTAAAAACAAATACGTGTTCATGGGTTAGAAAACCCAATATTTTAAAGATAATTCTTTCTAAATTGATCTACAGATACAACACAATCCAACTCAAAATCTGAACAGGCCATTTAAAAAATATGTATGTGAGGGGGGACTTAAAAAAAATGGAATTATCTTCTGAAGGGTGAGCCCCTTGTCTTACAGGCTTCCCCCACTAGGTCAGTGTTCTAGGAACCCATCTACATCAGTGTACCAGCTGGTGTTGTGAGAATCTGTGTTCAGCTTCAGTGAAATTTTTTTGGAGACTCTTTCAAGGCATTTGCTCACTTCATAATGGATGATTTACACAATGTGGAGCATCACATTGCACCTGCCCACACTATGCTGAGTTTTCAGCAGTTTTTGACCAAAAACGGCATGACCCCTATGACCCTCCCTATTTATCCGATCTCGCCCCAAGTGACTTTATTTTTGTTTCCCCAATGAAAAAACATCCTCAAAGAGACATGTTTTACTGATGTGAAAGAGGTGCAACAAAAAACAGCAGAAGCATTAAAAGGCATCAAAATCTATGAGTTCAAAAACTGTTTTGAGCAGTTGAAAAAGCATCTCAGTAAGTCCTAAACCAACAATACTATAGATATCTCTTATTGTTAAGTAATAAGTCAGTGGGAGTATCTATCAATGCTTGTTTTTGTTTGAAGGTTTTTTAGAAAACATTTGAACTATTTTATTTATAACATCACCTCTAACAACAAAAGTTTTTATAATATTCGTAGCAAAAATCCTTAAGATTATCTCTGGCCTTGTTTCTCATTTCTTTACGTTTAAAATACCAAATACTTTCCTTGATTTTAGAAAATAGTAGATTTTTTTTTCATTTTCTAAATTTAAAATTGCATTATAATACAGAAAAATATTTTTGAACCTGCTCACCCTGGAGATACTGATACACCAGTCTCCTGAGAATCTCTAGTATGTCTTTAAAATTTTATTGTAAATTACCCCAGTATAATAGTGTAAGTACTTTCAGAAAATGTGTTCTTCTTTTTACTGTTGTCTCTGTTATTCATCATACCAAATAATGTGAACTCCAATTGAGTAATACTGACTTAGGAAATTTAAAGATGTATACATTATAAAAATGAAATTGCACTTAAATCACTCCTCTAAGAAAATCAGTGTATATATAATTTGATGCCTAACATTATAATCTGTTAATTTAGTGACTTAGGTTTCTGTAAAAGAATTTGAATAACTAGCAACTCTATTCTAGTATTAGAGAATGATGAAGCATTGGTTCTCTGGTTCAGATTTGTAGAAATTCAAATTGTAAAGTATTTTTGTCTTCATGGTAGAACTTTGAGGCTCATACGACTGATTTATTACAGCATATACTGAATGTACTTGTATTTTGCCCTATACTCAGAATGCTGTTTTTCTGTCCACAGCCCGCACCAGCATGGACTACTTTTAGAGTTGGCCTGTTTTGTGGAATATTCATTGTATTGAATGTTACACTTGTGCTTGCCGGTAAGTAGTTTAAATTTTGAATTAAATTATTCTTACTAATATGCCTGTGTCATAGTCTGTCCTACAAAAGCTACTGAAAGAGAAATCTGTCAGGGCTAAGTTTTTTATTATAAATAAATGGAGGGGAGGTCATTTGTTTTGGTTTGTTTTTTCCCTTTGCATATATTATTCTTTAAAACACTGCTAGTTAATGACGTCTTATTCTCCCTCATTTTTCAGTGCTTGTGTATAATTTTTTTCACTTTTCAGTGTTCAAGAACCTCAGTTCCCTTGATCAAGATAAAAGTGAATAAATTACAAAATTTATGTATTAACGCTCATTCTGCTTTTTGGGGACTTTCACATCCTTTCCAGAACCCATTTACAATTACTTTGTGTATAATTTTAAGAAGCTTGGTTATATTATATAATTTCCTACTCTTTAGAAGTAAAAACTAGATAGAGGTAGGAGGAATTGCTAGAAGCATGTGCATTCCCAACATGAAGAAATAATGTAACAGCAAGGGAAGTATAATCTTACTAAACCTTCCAACAGAATTTGATGTACCTGCTCAGCTGTGTTTGACATTGACAACTTTCTTCGGTGGTTTCTGCTGAGAAACCCCACTGTTATTTCTATTATATTTCGCTGGCAGTTCTTTCCCTCTTTCCTTTGCTAGCTATTTTTTTCTTTATAACATCTAAATTTGGGGGACTATCACTGGACTCTCACTCAGATCTTTTTCTCTGTCTACAATTATTTCCTACCTAGGCAATCTTATTCAAACCTATGACTATAAAAACCATCTATGTGCTAATGACTCGCAACTCTGTGTGTGTGTGTGTGTGTGTGTGTGTGTGTGTGTGTGTCCTCTCTTCTGAATACGAAACTAGCTTCTTTGTGTAATAGGCATCTCACACTTACATAGACACTTTGTTTTTACCCTTATATATACTTTCTCTTCCATGTGGCATCACCTTTCATCAGTTTCTCAAGCCAGAAACTTTAGCCTCTCTTTTCCCTCATACCTCATACCACATCCTGTTGCTTTGTCTTCAAAATATGTCCTAAATCTGATGACTTCCATGAGTGCTAACCTTGTCTATGCAACCATTTCTTGCTTAGTACTGCAACAGCCTTCTGAACTTGTCTCCCTACAGCCATTCTTACCTCCTTATAGCCACTAATGTCCTTTTTTTTAATTTTTAATGTAAGTTAGATCATGTCCATGTCCTCTTCAAAATCCACTAATGACTTCTCTTACAATTTAATTGAAACTTATTACTATGGCTTGCAACACCCTACAGAATCTCGTCCCTATGGAGATTTCTGATTTTACATTGTGTCATCCTCCCCACACTTAGTTTCAGTAAGTTTCACTCTGTTTCCATCCAACTTGTGTTATTACTATTCCTTGAACACCCTGTCTACATAGCTTATTCCCTCACTTCATAGAATCACTGTTCAAATACAACCTCTCAATAAGGCCTTTCTGATCACCCTACCCTAAAATAGTGTGTTCTGTCTCTGGCCTACATTAGTTTTTTTTTTCAGAGCACTTGTAAATTCATATTTATGTTTCTTGATATCTCTTTTTCCATTGTAATGTGAGTTACTCGATACCTGGGCTTTTGTCTCTCCTGTTCACCATTGTATCTCCAGCACTTAGAATATTGCCTGAGACATAATAGGGGTTCAAAAAATATTGGTGGAAGTTTGAATGGATGGAAGAGAAGGACCAAGATGAAATAAATGATGTGCAAGAACACATACACACAAACAGCAAAAAGAGATACATCTTAAAGGTTCTTGCATTTGAAGACTTACTTTAATGGTAAATAATCCTGGTATACCTCAGAAGACTGTGTACTTACCCTTATAATGAGAACTGTGAATCATTAATAAAGGATTAAATTCTGCTCAGTGACATCTACAAAAAATACATGACTTAGAAATAGCTGTTATTTATAAATCTCCATTATACTCTCTTTTGGATAATCATAATAGTGCCTGAACAAGTAAGGTTTAGATCACTGTCACACTTACTATTCTCAGTTGCAGAGACTGTGTATTTTTCACATTTGTATTTCAAGTTCCTAACACAGTGCTAGGAATCTATCGGATATTTAAGAAGTACCATATTTTGCTGTGTGTAAGGCACACTTTTTTGCCCAAATTTGTGAGGGAAAAATAAAGATATACATTATAAATGGGTAGTATAATACTAATTCTATCTGTATAAATGTATCTCTATAAATGTTTTTAATTCTTTTATTTATGCTTATGAGTTAAAAGTGTATTCTAGGAGTCAATAACAATATCCACATGCAAAATAATATGTTAAAAAAATAAATGCTAAAATATCTTTATAATACAAAAAACAAGCACCTAAATATAAACAAATAAAAATTTGAATTAAAGAATTAAAATGAAAGGTTTATTTTTTCCCTGAAAGTTTGGGTCAAAAACGTGAGTATGCATTATACACAGCAAAATATGGTAATTTTACTGAACTCATTTCCTCATAAACATTCTTCTTAATTAAGATTGTCAGTTGCAGTTATGAAATTATAACCCAAGTTGTAATGGCTTTTAGCAAGGTATGAACTTTACCTATTACAATCTGTTTTCACGTGTATTTTTAGAGTTCTCCTTCTAGTTGCTAAAAATTAACTCTAATTGTCTACATAAACTGATGATTTTAATATTGGTATAATTATTGATCATATTTTAGTCTAGTTTTATTTCTTCAGATGAATGCAGTCTGTTTATATAAAATGTCTGGAAACACTACAATAAAAAAAATCTAACCCCAGATAGTCAAGCTAGCTGTTGAGAAAAGAACAGTTCCCGGTCTTCTAAAGGCCTTGCCTGGGATTCAGTCACAGCTCCACAATTTAATTGTTTTGGCTTTCAAGGACATCACTTAACTTCTCTGAAAGTTTCCTCGTTTGTCAAATGAGCTTAATCCCTTAAATTTATAGGGTTGTTTTAGAATTTATTCATTCAACAAGGAAATTTTATGTATCTCACAATTATGCTTAATACCCATGAGACTTAAGAGAGGTGAGAGAATCCTTTTTCTTATGAAGCTTATTGTTATGCCAAGGAGATTAAGACATATATTAAAACAATAATAGTACACACTAAGAAAGTGTTAAATGTTCTAAGCAGGTCAAAGGAACAAGTGATTACTTTTAAATGAGAGCATCAGGGAAGACTTTATGGAAGAAATACATTTATGCTGGACATAGATGGAATGAAAGGCATTCCAAGTGAAGGAGACAGATGAGCAGAGATTTTAATTTTATATGCTTGGCTGGGGGATGGGGTGGGGCATAGGAAGAGGAAGTACGTTATGTAGGAGAGAAGTGATCAGTTCACCTAGGGTAAAGGAGAGTATTAGATGAAAAGATAGCTTGAGGTCAATTTATGGAGTGCAGCTAAGAAGTGTAAGTAGAACATGTTTATAGTTGTGAAGCACTACATCAGTATGGTGTATGTGATGGGAGTTGTTCTTTCTGGAGGAAAAACCATAGTCATTTGTATGTGGGTTTTTTCTTTTATTGCCAGGATAAGCATGGTGGTATTATCATCATCACTAAATAAGATGCAAGAATAAATAAATATACTTCTTCATTCTTTTTATGTGAATGAATTCAAAAGAAGTTTTTTAAAATTCACAGACAAGTTGAAATTTTGTTTTCTTTCATAAATATAGACTTAAGTTTTTGTGAGACAGTCTGAGTTGCTTTTTTAGTGTGTGTGGTTTATGCATTTAATGTTGTGCATTATGTTCTCTCACCTCAGAGCCCTTCTTTGTTTGATCTCTGTGTGTGTATGAGGGAGGCAGGGTAAATACAGTTAAAGTCAGCTGTCTATCCTAATTTATCTCCCAGCAGGTGCTTAAAAGATAACTGAGTTGAGAGTTAAGAGGGAAACATAGCAGTGGTAATACATGTACAAGCACGATTCTTATTTTCAAACATTCACATTTTTAAAAAAATGCATAATTCCTATATTTTCTCAAGGGGACGTGACCTGATATTTAATAATTTGTCTGAAATTTACATATTTTAGATATTTAGTTTTATGAAGATGAAAAATTACCTATTTGTATTTTTTAAAATTTCCTCTCTTACAGATTCCTAATAATCTTTACTTAATTTGATGCAGTAAAAATATACTTGTTCCTTTGCAGTGTATTTGTCACATAACAGCTAGAATAGCCCTTTAAAATTATTAATCTGATCATATCACTTGTAAAACCTTTCATTGTCTTCATACATCAAAGTGAAAGCTCAAGTCTTGACAGAGTACCACAGAATCCTACCTGATCTACCCCTGGCTACCTTTTAGCACTTTACCTCTCATTTAAGAGGGCTATCAGGAAAGTATCCAGCCATGTAATAAAAATAGAGGCTTTGATGACTAGATTTTTTTCCACACAGCCCTCCTATTCCAATCATATTGGCCTTGGCCTTCTTTCCATTCCTGGAGCACACCAGGCTCATACTTATCTTAGAGCCCTTTGAACTTTCCCTTTACTTGGAGCTCTGTTCCTTAGATATTCACATGATGCATTCTCTCTAACCTTAAGGAAATACAGATGCTCTGCAGAAATACAGAAACTGCAGATGTCAGATCCTGAGAGAGCTTCTTTACCACCCTATCTAAAATAACACCTAACGTCATTCTTTATCTCCATACCCTACATTTTTTTCCTTCAAAAAATTTACCACTATCTAACATGATACAGAATGGAAGTTTCCTGAAAACAGGCATTTTGTCTGTTCATTACTGAGTCCCTAGCTCTTAGACTAGGTGTCACACATAATAGGCACCTAGTAAATATTTGTCAAATTATTGAAAAGATTAAGTTTCCTCAAGTGAAAGGAAAAATAAGCTGATATATACTGAATAATAGGCTAAACATTGCTTTGGTAAGTTAATATATGTTGTTCACATTTAATATTTTAAACAAATTTTCAAAAATAGGTATTATCCTCATTGACTATCAAGGAAACTGAGACTTAGAAAAATTAAATAATTTGTCCTAATATAGCTAGGATTTGAAATCTGGTCTATTGTAGTTGACTCCAAAAAAGGGGGGGTCCTTTTTGTACCCTGCTATTTTTAAATTATTAAATGTGCTAAGTACTATAGAGAATACAAAGTTAAATAATAAGTGGTTATTTAAATTATAAGTAAATTTCAAGTGAATGGTACTAACAATATATTTTATAGTTATTTGGAAAAATTGAGAAATTGTCAGCCAAACTGAAATTATTGGCACATAGTATCTCCAAATGAAACATACTGGATACTGGTGCAGTGAAATTTCTTTAACAGATAAGATCTGGCTCTTAAATAATAAGTAGAATTTGAATTGTTGGAAAGAAATAACAGGGCAACTTTAGGTTTAGGGGACAACATAAGCAAATGTGAAACGAGAACTTTGTCTCCTTGTTCTACATTTTTCCCCTTCAAAAAAGTTAACCACTGTCTAACATTATCCAGAATAGAAGTTTCCAGAAGACAGGAAAGTATAATAATTTCCTAAAGACACAAAAAGATAAGAAAATTCATTAGGAAATAATGATTAATGTTTAGGGACACTGTGTGAGATAAGTTTGGGAAAAGTGAATTGGAGATGAGATTGTGAAGAGCTTAAATTCTAAGGCTAAGGTGTTGGAATGTTACGATTATTGGAGAGCTCTACAATAATAGTGATACTGAATATTTGTATGGGTATATGGGCAAGTGAATATAGTGGTTAAGAATGTGGGCTTTGAAGTACAACTGTCTGAGTTAAAATCCTGGCTCTGCCCTATACTAACTTAGTAAACCCAACAGATTACTTAACATCTCTGTGCTCTAGTTTTCCTCATCAATCAAATGGTGATAATATTTTTTAACTCAACAGAGATATTATGAGAATTAGATGAAGTATTATATGTAAAGATACTGAGCACATAGTAATCCTTAGCACATAGTAAGCATTCTATAAGTGTTAGCTGTTGTTATGTACAGGATGGCCTCAAAGTAGGTATACAATTGAATCAATGAATTCATAGCAGCAGACCAGAATTTGTTGTGCTGTGTCTCAGTGTACTGGAGATGTTGGAGGAATGTTGCAATGTTGATGAAAGACATTTTGAGCACTTACAAGATTAAACAGTATTACACAAATGTACATGTAATAAATAGTATAATAAAATGCAAATAAACTATACTGTATACCTCCTTTTGGGCCACCCTGTATATGATATTTTAATTTTCACATTGCTCTCATGTATAGTATTTCTTTTACTTTTTATGGCAACTCTGTGAGGTAGTATTAGTGTTTCTAGTGTAATAATGGACAAAACCAAACCAAAGAAGTTGTGTCATGCCAGAAACTGATCTTATGATTCTAAACTATTTTACCATGGTTTTCTGTAATCTAAGAAACGAATAGGATAATAAACCAACATGTTAAAAGTCAATTTTTAGGAAAAATATCCTGGTGGAATTTTGCAGGGTGAAATGAAGAAGGGAAAGAATCTGGAAGCAAGTATATTAGACTCTTGAGATAATCTTAATTTATTATTATAAATAATTTCTGTGCCAGAACTATTGAGAATTAAGAGAAAAGACAAAAGAAACATTATGAATTTTCTGACTAACCAATTAATTGATATTCTTTCAGCTGTATTTAAACTTGAAACAGATAGAAGTATATGGCCCTTGATAAGAATCTATCGGGGTGGCTTTCTTCTGATTGAATTCCTTTTCCTACTTGGCATCAACACGTATGGTTGGAGGCAGGCTGGAGTAAATCATGTGCTCATCTTTGAACTTAATCCAAGAAGCAATTTGTCTCATCAACATCTTTTTGAGGTAATCAAATCAAGATATAAAGTCCCACAACTATAGTTTGCATTAGGTGTACACAGCTGGTTTAATGGGTGCTGAAATCTGTCTTCTACTTGAAGAGGGCTAATGACTTAATAACTAAACATTTTTCTTACCTTTGTTTTGTTAAAGAGATTTCTGAGTAAGTGGTAAAAATAAAAATAACAAATTTTTCTCTTTTTGTCTTTTCCATCCTTTATCAGATTGCTGGATTCCTTGGGATATTGTGGTGCCTGAGCCTTCTGGCATGCTTCTTTGCTCCCATTAGTGTCATCCCTACATATGTGTATCCACTTGTCCTTTATGGATTTATGGTTTTCTTTCTTATCAACCCCACCAAAACTTTCTATTATAAATCCCGGTTTTGGCTGCTTAAACTGCTGGTAAGTCCAGAAATTTGCGTACCATTTTTAGAGTAGAATATTGGTCATTGGCTTCCTACAGGATGAAACCAAGGCACTGTATTCCACAGATCCAGGAGGCACAGTTCACATTGATAGTGGTCTGTGTGAAGGTGCCGCAGCTTCACAGGCACAGAATACAGTATGACTGGTACAGCTGATGCTGCACGGTGCAGTGTTGGCACAACCACACGTCCATTTTTTCCTCCAACATGGAGTAGGAGGTATCCAGATAGTGAAATGATTTTGCAAGTTAATAATAATTCATTAATTACTTCAGAATACAAGTTATTTAATCACCTGTGATACCATGTAGAACTCTCTAAGTTTCTTTTCTTAAAAAAGGTGGTAAAACTGTTATTTTCCTCTTACCACGTATAAATGTGCTCCCATATATAATGTGCACCCAAGTTTTTGGCCCAAACTTTCAGGGAAAAAAATCTTTTATTTTAATTTTTTAATTCAAATTTTTATTTGTTTATATTTAGATACTTGTTTTTTTTTGTATTATAAAGGAATTTTAGCATTTATTTTTAACATATTATGGTATAAGAAACTTTACATAACAAATAATTAAAAAACACAAGAACAAATAGGGCAAAAAACATGTGCATTATACATGGCAGAATGCAGTAAATTGATATAGGTAGTCCAGCAAACATTTTTATTTTATGGAAGATTGGTTCTCTAAAAGCCATGGGAATATCCTTCTAGATTACCAACTTTAATTTGAGAAGCTGACTTTCATTCTTGTTCATAATAAATTTCATTTCTTCTTCCATTTTACATATTTTTTAATGATCTCAAAATCATGCAGCCTCAGCATTAGGATATAGAATTTCCTGCAAAAATGGTAACTGTATTCTTTGAGGATAGTGTAAAGATAGCTCTGGGAAGGAACTTCTGCTTGCTTCTAAGGTAAACCAGCTCTATTTTGAAAATTAATTGGGAATGCTTTCATATAATTATTTCTTAGATTATGAATTACAACTAACACTAGATAAAGATTAGTGATTAAATTGACCAATCTCTCCACAAACTTTCAGATTTCCATAATTACTGTCTCAATTTTTTTTCACCTTATAAAATATACTGCCTTGATGGGGAGTTCCCTGGTGATGTAGTGGCTAGGCTTCGGCACTTTTCAGCACTGCGACCTGGGTTTGATTCCCAGCCAGGGAACTACCCACATAAAAAACAAACAAACAAACAAAAAATATATATATACTGTCTTGAAAATTGTAGTTTTTATTTATTTATCTTTTTGTATGCCCCCTAGGGTTAGCACAATTTTTTTTGCTCTCTATATAGCATTAACTAAATTTTTTTTAAACCTGAAAATAAAATATGGCTTTCTTCTAAAATATAAAAAATAAAAAAGCAAACATAAGCATTAAAAAAATAAAAAGCATCCTACGTTCCCATATAGGTGAGTATTTATAGCAATCAGGAAAAGAAAATGGCTCAAATTTCCTTGACTTTTTTTCTCCCAAAGTTAATTATTATTTATTTGTATTTCTTATTTCTTCCACTAGGATTTTTCATCACAAACTGAGAATCTCTCTCTTTTCTTCCAACTTGATTAATATTAATAAATAAAAGAGCAAATAATTTCCTTTAAGTATAGCACACTAGGCCTAACTTTGAGTTTGAATTCTGAGTATGGAATTTAGATGTACAAGAGTATTTTGATAAGCCATAATTATACCATCACTTTTAATACAGCTTGTCATCCTCATCTAGAAAACATGCTTTTTAAAGAATTTTTAAGACAAGAAAAATTTGAGCCATGTTTTTCTCTCCTGAAATTTATACTAAAAATAAATCATTTCCAAATAGTACATTATTAGATTACTTTTCATATTTTGAAATTATTTGTCATTTTACTATGTTTTCTAGAGTTTTAAAACTGTTACTTGCATTAGAAATAATAATATTCATCTGGTTACAGGAAATAACTTTAAAATTATAAATACCTATTGTTTCCTGCCTCAATTATTGTGAAATCTTTATAAAGTTATTATGAAATGAGGTTTGAAAGACTCAGAAAACTGTTACTGTGATTGCATCATTAAAATAACAGAATAATATGCTTGTGTACATTTTGTGCTAAGTGAGCATTTCCCCAGTGCATCCTTCTTTGTTTAAATAGTAAGCTATGATTCATGCATGACCAGATACTTTTATTAGCAGAATGATTCCCCATTGAGTAGACATTTTATATATTCATCTACTATGTGTTAGTAATTGAGGACTTACTGATGGAATAGGTTTTCAGTGATAATATAGTAAGAAATAACAATAAAATGTACTAAAGTCTCATCCTAAAGTTAAACTACATTTTCTTCTCTTTTTTTCCTTTAATTTTTAATGGGTAAAGAACATACATCATTTGGCCATAGTGGTAGGCACTGGGCGCCATTTATATCCATATTTAAATTGGAATCAATAAATGCTACTTTCCTCCCCCCAAAAAAGCTAAAAATAATTTAGGGGAAATTGATATATTTAATATTATCTGTCACATTCATACAGCTCATTTACATTCATTAGGTCATACATCCTCTCTCCAGATCTGTATTTGCCCTAACTGGAACTCCATTAGGAAGTATAAACAGTGCCTCAGATTTTCTAAATAAAAATATCAACTTAGTCTTTTTTTTTTTTTTTCAACTTAGTCTTATAGAAGGCTACTTAAAGTTTTTAAATTAGAGTACTTTACTGTATAATTTGGGAATTAGTTTTTCCATTTTATATAATAAAATTTTTATACATCTCTTTACTATAAGAATAGATTAGAGAGATGTTCTCATTTAATAATGCACTGTCTGGACATCCTTATAATACACCATGAGGTGGGAGTTACTGTTAATCCACATTTTATAAATGAGGAAACCTTAGGTTCAGAGAAATTAAATGAGGTTACATAGTAAGTAATGGAGATGGGATATGAACCCAGGCAGTCTTGCTCCATAATCTCTACTCTTAAATACCACCATTTAACAGCTAGACCCAGTAGTCACTTTATCTAAGATGTTTAACTTTGATTAAGTGGATCCAATTAATAGAATATAAATCACATTTGGAAAGAATGTGATTACCCACAGCCTCTAAAAAGTTTAGAAAAGAAATTAAAACTTCATCTTCTTAACTACTTATCTGCATTAACTGTTTAGCTGATGTTAGCATATATGTCTTTTGTAATAACTTAGTAGTGTTATTTTTGTAGGTGAGTAAAATCAAATGTCCAGAATTGTCTCTAGCTTTCTTAATACTATTACTCAGTTAATCATTGTCATTTTAATTAAAATCACAACAAGGTAGAAGTTGAAAGACCTTAACCAGAACTAGAAAAGAAGGAGAATTCTCACTCAAAAGGAGAATTCACATAAATCTAAGATGAATTTGACTATGTGTAAACCTTTCAAGTCTATTCTATACCCTAGTTTCTTAACATACTACGTAACTGGTACCAGAACTTCATGCATAAATCACTAACATCTCAACTCCTAACTGCCCACTCTCCCCCACAAAAAAGAGTTTGCTGCATCTGGAGCTTATTATTGCAAACAATATAACTGTCTCTCTGGCTTACTGTACAGCTTATTGAAAGAGTTAAGCAAGTGATCAAGAGAGCAAGCCATGGACTCAAAACTATGTCAGCTCCCAAACATGTCTCAGAGCCTGTATTGTGTCCTGCAGACAACTGGTCTAACTTCCAAAGTTTCAAGGCAATACCTGTCCAAGGCAATAGGTGGTTGACATCTGGGAGTGCTTTGTAATATAGCCATTTATCTCCCTGCAATAATGAAGTTAAATATTTAGAGAAAGAATGGAGAAAAACTGCCAAGAGAGAAGAGAGAGCCATAGTCTTCCAGGCTGAATACGTCTACTAAATGACTATAGCTAGGTGGCCTCGGTGCTACAGATTTAGACCCCTTTCTCAGAGCTGCTGCCACTTAGCCAGAATTCCTTTTCTAGGAGTCCATTTTCACCTGTACAAGATAAAAAGGATCTGACAAGGTGAGAACTAACTGCCTTGATCCTGTCTTCATTCAAGCCCTCTCAAAGCATTCTGCACAATTTGAGGCTGTTCCTGGTGATTACATTCATATGGATATCTAATCCTGCCTCTGCAATGCCAGGATTTCTCTTTGCAGTGGTAAACAGACTTCCACAGAACCGGTCAAGTTGCGTTTGTTGTAGGTCTTCTGTAAAATGGGGCTATGAGTAATACCGGGCTCTCAGAATTGTTATAGTTAGTAGATCATGATAAATGTATTATGAGAAAAATACACAGCTTGGATTAGTGCTGAATATGTTCACCCTGAGTTCATTTATCATTGTTTTCATAGCAGTGGGATGTGGCGGCTGATTTTTGTGGCATAATTTGAAGATGAATACAGTCATCACCATGATAGTGAAATGAAGGTGGCTTTGGTTAGAGAATAAAGAAGGCATGCTTCAGAGGATATACCATCCTTTCCCTTCCTATCCTTTGTAGGCAGAGAGCTTTGTATTCATTTAGCCAGGCTCCCATCCCAGCTAAGATGGGAGCATATTCTAGAACTTATCACAGCATATGGGTCTCCAGCAAAATTTACCCCAGAGCCTAACACTAGACATCCTATCAGTGCTGCTACTTTCTGCCACTCTCAGCTTTCAACTTCAACTCTTCCCACTTCTCTACTTTCTATTTTCTAACTGTAGCTATTTCTGTTTTCCCCTACTTCTTATTTCCTCTCTTAGTTATGTATTCAATTCATTCCCTTCACTACTAATTCTCAATCTATCCACTGTTCCCAGGTCCCTGTGTTTGTGATAGGTTCACTGGTTTCCATTTTATCAGCTAAAGTAATCATGCTGCATGGTCAAACATGAATTAGAGAAATTTAATATGAATTTTCTCGTTTCTCTGTGTTGTGATTTTTTTCTTTCTCCCAGTTTCGAGTATTTACAGCCCCTTTCCATAAGGTAGGCTTTGCTGACTTCTGGCTGGCTGATCAGCTGAACAGCCTGTCAGTGATACTGATGGACCTGGAATATATGATCTGCTTCTACAGTTTTGAGCTCAAATGGGATGAAAGTGGGGGCCTGTTGCCAAATAATCCAAAAGGTAGGGTATGAATGTGCATCCATGCTACTAAACTGCCAGTGTATACCAAGAAATATTGGGAATGATAACTGAGACATTTAAGATCATGTGAAAACTCATCCAATATTATAAACTTAATTAAATGTACTTGGCATTCTTTTAGCAGTTTCTTTATCTGATATAATTTGGCTCTTAAGTTATATGTTATGATTTCAGCCATCCATTTGCCAAGAGCTTTATAACTCACACTTAAAGAATTCTAAAACTAAAAAAAGTTCTAGTACATTGATAGTTATATCACAATTGCTTTAGTGCCAATAATTGCCATCAAAGTATTGCTTTATGATAATCAGAAATACTGATTATTTAGAGCTAGATCAACTTTGAGAAAGTCATTATAGATTGTTTTTTAGTTTTTATTGAGGACATGTTTTCCTTCTGGCTCTTTTTCCCACTTTTGTTTATGCCAAGAGTTCAAGTTATTAAAGAATTTTGCCTTAATGACAAAGACCAAGTTTAGCAGCTTATGAACATCTGACTAACAAAAGTTAATGAAGCCATTGCCAGCACATTTTCATTGATGATTATCAGCAGATGATCTACCTCTATTGGAGGTAGATCACTCTATAATACAGTCCCAAAATTTGAAGAAAAATTGATTTTCTAGCTCCATTCTTCTCATTTAAAAATACATACTCAGCTCTTTTTGTTGTTGTGGTTTATTTTTTGTTTGTTTTGTTTTGTTTTTAAATAAAAAGTATGGGAGCATGGGTACATTGTATTAGAGTGGTTTGGAGTTCATGAAATTGATTGGCGCCATCAGTGGTAGTAGATTTTCCAGATGTTTCAAATACAGAGCTAACTAATTTTCTTTCTCTTTGACTAGTGTGCTCATCTTCTAATTTTATTGTGGTTTTACCATATTCCAAAGAAAGTGGTTCCAGAAGAGATAGGTAGTCAGAAGCCTGAGAAGGCGGTTTTCCCACTAGACCCTTCCTATGTAGGTTACCTTCTTTCCTTATCTACCACTGAAAAGCTTGAGAATGTCGTAATTGCAAAGAAGGTGATTCTGAACCCAGGATTACTGCTTTTATGGGTGCTAGTGGTTACAATATATGACTAACTGATACGAGCAAAGCATTGTTTTTAATTGTAAGTTTTTCTTCTTTGACATCTTCACAGAACCAGAAATTTGCCACAAGTATTCATATGGTGTGCGGGCCATTGTTCAGTGCATTCCTGCTTGGCTTCGCTTTATCCAGTGCCTGCGCAGATACCGAGACACAAAAAGGGCCTTTCCTCATTTAGTTAATGCTGGGAAGTACTCTACAACTTTCTTCATGGTGACATTTGCAGCCCTGTACAGTACTCACAAAGGTATTCTATGATTTGATCATGAAGAGGTTTTTCAAAACCTGATTTTCAGTACTTGAATCTGTTTACTCTGTTGTTTACTCTGGCTACTCTTCCATGTGTCGTGCTCTTTATTTCCACTGAAGTTCCAGTCTCTTCGGTTATACTGGTTTGTTCTTGAACACAATTTTAGTCTCATTCCAATATTTACTAGCAAGTACCATTAAAAAGAATCAATGTCATCCAGAATAGAAGTATTTGTAATAATATTTGAAGTCTTAATTGTGTTTAATGGATTCAGTCAGTGGACATCTTGGATTTTCATTTGGCTTTTTAGACTTGTTCATTAATGAGGTTGGGAAATGCTAGGTGAAAAGGCGTCCCTCTGGCAATCATGTATATTTTTAATCCCTTTCCTTCACCAAGTTATAAGAATTGTTTCCAGCCCATTTAACTGCAAATTGAGTTCTCTGATCTCTCTAGTTTCTTATCTCCATGGCAACCAGTTATTACTTGAGACAGCTCCTCTGTTGGGAGGAGAAAAAAGCTTTTAGGTTCTGAGCCACATGCAGTCACTCCTTTGAATTTTTAACCTTTTTTTTTGAAGAACTGTCAATCAAAGATCTCGCTTCCTTTTACTAAAATGCATTACTTCTTTGTCTATTTAAATCAGTATCAGCCCACACCTTAGAGACTGCACCCTCTCATCTGTGGGCAGTAAAGAAATGTTATTAATTGAAATTACTACAATTATTTTTAAATACGTCAGTAAATTTTTTCAGTGTTTTTTTTTTTTTTAACTTGAGACACCTTGTTTTAGGAACCTTCTTATCTAAAGTGTGTATAAATGATTATGAAAGATTAGGGCTGTCGTTTTTTTGTTTGTTTGTTTGTAAGGCTTGAGATTTGGTCTAGCAGAACGCTTTAAAACATACTTGCACTTTTTGCAGTAGATCCTGTGGTTACAGTAATATTGATAATGTAGCCAATAATCCTACCACTTGTAAGCACCTTGTTAAATGTTAATTTAACTAAGTACCTCAGGGAGGGAAACACATTTTCAAAACTCCCATAATTTTAACTCTTGATGAGGAATGCTATTAATCAATCCAAGCACGCATCATGATTCAGAAGGTTATTAGTAGAGAATTTGCAAATCAGATACTGACATGTGGTACCCCTTGACTCAAGAACCCTTTACTTTTCTCCCATTCTGGGTAAAATGAAGTACTGTTTTTTTTGGTTGAATTTTTAAGACGTATCTTTAACTGTACTGGTACCATGCTGTAAGAACATACAGATTCCTCAAATCTGCAAAGAACTCCAAATCGAAAAATCTAGAAGGCTAGAAGCAGTGGTTTGGATAGTATTGTGGTCTTCAGACATTTTTTGCTCCAAATCCCTTCAAAGAATTTTTTAAACTATATTTTTGTAATTTATCATTTTTATTGTATCTTTTTTATTTTATTATTTTAAGCTATATTACTTCTTGAACATTTTTAAGTTTACATCTGAAAGTTTTTGTTCTTTGTTTTTTTTTTTTTTATGTGGCTGGGAATCGAACCCAAGCCGCAGCATTGACAGCGCCAGTGCCGAAGCCTTAAGCCACTACACCACCAGGGAACTCCCATATCTGAAAGTTTTATCTTAAGTTTAAATAATTACAAAAATGTAGTTGTCGGTGTATTTCAAATACTCACATTTTAACGAAATGATAAATGTTGCTACTAAATGTATGCAGGTATTAAATAGGAAAGCATGATACTCATCATGATGTTTTTTCAATGTAGCATTTCTTCTGTAGTTGGAAATTTTACATCTATTTCCCATTGAACTTTATTTTAATGTAATATATGATGTTTATTGACTTTTGCTAGCAACATATGTGTAAATTAAATTATTAATTTCCTATTACTAGAAGGTGCTAAGAGATTAAACTTTTTTCTTTCTGTGTTGTAATTATCACTACCCTGATTATTATTGATTGATCAAAGCAACATTATAAATGTATTACAAATTTTAATAATTGTTACACATAAACATTGCTTAATGAGATACATTTATTTTACTTATTACTATTGCATTTTTCGGTTTTTATGTAAGTAAACTCTGAGAATCTTTGTTAACGTAGCAGAGAATATAAGTTTTGTTGTTGCAGTGTCATTCAAATTTTTGAAGGTTTTTGCCTGAGTCATATGCTCAAAAAATCCCATAGTAGTCTATCATCAATAATTATTTTTAGTAATCTATCAAGATTTCTTAGTTGAAAATAAACTCAATAAAGAAAGAATTGAACATAAACTGAATAAAAAAGTGTTTGTTAACCAGTCAGTCACTTAGAGACATTCACTTTCTATTTCTGGACAGAATACCAAAAAACTTGACTAGGATCAATTATATGATACTTAATTTTTGAGGTTCCTTGTTTAACCCAACATGTTCAAGAAATAATTAGGAAAATCAAAATTTTGTTAATTTCAGTAATGTTTGCCAATGCAATATTTTTTGATGAAATGCTTTTATCTAAGCACATTCTTTAAATGTATTTTTGAAAAGTCTTACAAATACAGATTACACTCATCCAATTTATGGAGAAATCTGCCATATACCCTAATTGAAAAACTGGTTGGCCACATCAGAAAAGGTTTATGACTTTGACATATTTAGATCCACCCCTGTGTAAACACCTCACTTAATTCTGAGGTAGAAGAGAGCGCAAGAAAGGGAGCAAGATACATTCAGTAAGTATTGAGACTATTCTAGGTATCAAGCCTAGAATAGGCACTAACAATAGAGCAACAAACAAAACATTCTTGCCTTTAATTTATAATCTAGTAGGGAAAATAATCAAGTATAAAACTATTAATTGGTTGCACAACAATGTCACCGTACTGAAAACTTCTGAACTATACACCTAGAAAATGGTTAAGATGATAAATGTTATGCTATGCGTTTTTTACTAATAATAGTAATTTTAAAGAGACATTAAAATAGAGGGGAAAGAGATAAAGTATCAGAACAGTTTACAAGTCCCTAACCCAGCCTCTAGTCCTCAGGGGGGAAGTACAGAGATCTCCCAGAGGTGATAGTTAAGCTATATCCTATTGGCTGTATTGAGTTAAGGAGGATTCCAGTTATCCCATTGTGTATTGCCCAAGGCCATGTAATTTGTAAGTGGTAGAAGTATTACTATTTCCCCGTTTCTGTTCTTCAGCCTAGGGCATTTTTTTTCTCCCCAGACAAAGCCACACCTTTAAAGTGGAGATAGATTTGTTGTAAGGATTAAATAAGGTAGTGCACATGAAATCACCTTTTGCACTCTTAACTTGCTACACAAAAGGATTTATCATTAAATTTTATATATATATATATATATATATATATATATATTT
>PVJL010003676.1:0-71617 GCA_004026885.1 Lyroderma lyra | reverse complement strand
GCCTAAAGCAGGAAAAACATTGGAAAGATAACTCAGAGGGGACCATTGACAGAAAATTTGACAGTGAGTGATGATCAAAATTAGGATTTGATTTCTGTTGTTTCATGGACACTATTCCAAGAGAAAAGACATCAGAAAACGTAAACTTTGGAAATAATCACTGGGCCAAAAGAATAGATTCTATATGGTTAATGAGGTAGGTCTTTTTCAGTTGAATGTGTTAGGTTCCATTGTAAGGATAAGTTTTATGATGGAAAAGTGTAGAAGATAGTTAAGTAACCTCTTCAGCCTCAGGGATGTGAGTCTTTTCAGTGTACTAGCCTACAAGAGTTACCATAGTAACAGCATTATTGGGGACATTTTCAAGATATTTTCAAAGGTTATGTCTTATGTTATCTGCATGATATTTAAGAATAGAGGCATGAGTTAGCTCTGGACTTAGATCCTTTTTTTAAAGGGTGAGGGAGGAGATTTAGGCCCATGTAGGGAGACTAAGTATTGCTGGCCCTCAGTTGCTGGAGTAAGAAGGAAACAAATTTTAAACATTTTAGTATATTTTTATTTTCCATCATTAATATTAAAAACGAATGTAGCTAGCAGCCAATGTCTGTATTTTAAGAATTCACATTTCATTACAAGCCTAAATTTGATGCCAACTCCCACAGGGTTTTTGATGGAATTGGAATTGGAAGAGACAGGAAAGTGTTTTAAATGGTTTTTGTGTATCCTTGAGGTTTCTTGGCTTGGGCAAGGAAAAACTAATGGGAAGTACAATAATAGAAGAAGCCATTGTGTTGTTGTTTCTGACCTGTTGATTTCAATAGATTTTCTGGTTTTCATTTACAGTTTCTAACATTCTAAAATATCCATAAATTCTTAGTGGAGTTTGCTCTTTGCTGCTCTCTGAGTGTGTGTGTGTGTGTGTGTGTGTGTGTGTGTGTATACACACACACACACACACACATATACACGCATATATATATGTATATAAAACTTCTTTTTAAAATACTTCATATTTTACTTTTTTCATACTTTGTTATCATTTGCTATTACACTTTTAAAAATACTTGGGAAAAAAAGATATTCTTTGCTGACCTAGAGGCTGAGTTCATTTATGTTTGCTTGTATTCCAGTGTCCAGATCCTTGCTAGATCTCTTCTTGTTTAACATTCTGTAAGGGCCACCATGCCCTCTAATGAGGATTCCTCAGCAGTAGTTCAGTGCCTTCAGTGCAAATAGTCATTTCATTGTTTTCAGTGAGCACACATAGTCCTGAAGTGCTTCCTCCCTATGGGTATGGCCAGTTTGTTACCCTATTTCTACGCTGAATAATAGGCTGATTTGCCTGAATTTCTAAATTTTAATCTTGTTATGCTATGGTAGAAACACTAATTTAAAAAAAATTCTCTAGGGAAACTTGCTCTGTTAATTTTCTTTTTAAGCAAGTCATTTGGATAAATATTTCTGTTTCTGGCTTGCTGTTGAAAGTAGCTCAAATCTTTAACCCTTTTGAAACTTGATATTCTGCTGTAATTTCTTTGGCTTAACCCAGACAAGAAATAGATTATTGTATCACACAAGAAATAGATTATTTTGGAATTTATTATTTATCAATATTGCCTTCAGTACTGCTGATGCCATAAAATCAAATGTGAGATATTATTTGCTTTTGATTATTAATTTGACTTTAATAAGTATTTATTGAGTAGATTTTATCTACTTGGCATTGTGCTAATTTTTAGTAGTTTTATAAACCTTACACTAACAATCCCATTTACATTTCATATTAAATTGCTTTAAAAATATTATAGCTTTGAATTAGTTAAATTTTCTTTGTGTTTTCCCTCCTGCCCCCACTTTCTTCCCAACCCCTGGTTCTCCATGTAATAACATTGTTATTTCAAGAATTATATATAAATGGTATTATATCATTCAGTAACCTTTTGAGATCTGATTTTTTTCACTCAACATAATTCTCTAGAGACTCATCCAGGTTGTTGCACGAATCATTCATTTGTTACTTTTTAATTGCCGAGTAATATTCCATGATATGGATATATTGTAGTTTAACCATTCACCCACTGAATGACATTTGTGTTGTTTCCAATTTCAAGCTATTATGAATATAGTTGCTATAAACATTCATGTGCAGGGTTTTGATGAACATAAATTGTTGTTTCTCTGTGATAAATGCCCGAGAGTGGATTTGTGGGGTGTGTTAGCTGCATGTTTAGTTTTTTTTCTTAAACTTCCGAACCTTTTAGAGTGGCTGTACCATTTTATATTCTCATTAGCAGTTTATGAGTGAACTGGTTTATCCACATCCTCTCTAGCATTTTTATGATGTCACTATTTAAGCCATCCAGATAGGTGTGTAGTGAGCAATATATCATGGTGGCTTTAATTTTATTGAACTTCTTTTCAAATGCTTATTTATCCTCTTCAGTGAAATATCTATTTGTGTCTTTTGCCAATTTTTCTAATTGGACTGTTTGGTTTTTATATTGTAGGGTTTTTAAGAGTTCTTTATATATTTTAGATGCTAGCCCTTTGTTGGGTAATCTTATAAATATTTTATCCCAGTCTTGAGTTTGTCTTTTTTTTTTTTTTTTGGATGAATAAATTTTATTGTCAAGAGGCTAGATAACTTATCCGCAAACATGTACATAGTAAGTAACAAAATTAAGACCCAAACTGAGTTCTAATTACAAGTGTACTAGGTATTCTATTGTGCCTCCCTACTTCTCCTTAAACATTCAACAGAGGCAGACTAAAAGCATAAACATGGAGAGAAAGTTTTCCAGGAACTTTTGAACTTCGTGAAAACAATAGTAATAATAATATAACAGCTTTAAAAAAAATGTGTTATTCCTTTTTTTTTTTGGTCAATTATCAGTAATATTTACTAAGGATCTATCATAAACCAATTATGCTAGGGGTGAGGATACAAAAGAAATATACAATATCACAAGGAGTTCATTTCTAGGGACAGTGACAGAGACTGATGTAAACAGACAGTCACAGTATAAACTTATTCCTCTTGTGACAGGGTTACAAGCAAAGGGCTATAGGAGCCCAGCTGGTGAAAGAGTGTCACTTAACTTGAGGAGGAAGATAAAGGTTAAAGAGTTTTTCCAAAAAATGTGAGTCTTAAAGGGTTTTCAACCTGAAGTTTATTTCATCAGATAACAGTATTGCAACTGCTGCTCTTCTCTGGTTACCATTTGCTTGGAGTATTGTTTTCCATCCTTTCACTCTGAGTCTGTGTTTGTCCTCATGTCTGAGGTGTGTCTCTTGGAGACAGCATATGGATGGATTTTTTTAATGCACTCTGCTTATTCTGTGTCTTTTGGTGAGTTCAGTCCATTAACATTTAGAGTGATGATCAATATGTGAGGATTTCCTATAGCCATTACTTTTTTGTTGTTTTTTTTGTTTCTTTCTTGTTGCCCTCACTCTATTCCGTTTGTCCTGATGTTTTGTTTCAGGTTGAAGAGCCTCCTTCAGTATTTCTTGAAGTGCCAGCCTCGTGCTGGCAAATTCCCTCAGCTTCTGTGTGTGTGAGAAGGTCTTTATTTCTCCTTCATATCTGAAGGATAATTTTGCTGGATAATTTATTCTTGACTGGACGTTTCTCTCTTTTAATATTTTGAATATTTGATTCCTCTCCCTCCTGGCTTGCAGAGTTTCTGCTGAGAAGTCTGATGCCAGTCTGATGGGTTTAATTACTTCTAAAGGTTATAGTTCTTTTTTCCCTAGCTGCCTTGAGAATTGTCTCTTTGTCTTTGATTTTTGACATCTTCAGTACTATGTGGCTTAGAGAAGATCTGCTAGGGTCCAGGTAACTAGGGAACCTATTTTCTTCTTGAATTTGGGGTTCCAGATCTTTCCTTAGGTTTGGAAAGTTCTTGTCTACTATTTGTGTAAGTATGTTCTCTATAGAGTGCTCTGCTCCTTCTTCCAATCCTATTATCCTGATGTTGTTTTGTCTCATGGAGTCAGATAGTTCTTGCAGAGTTCTTTCAATCCTTTTGGTTCTATATTTCCTATCTTCCTCTTTCTCAGATGTTTCCATATTCTGATCTTCAATATTACTAATTCTTTCCTTCATCTGGTTGGCCCTGTTTTCTATGGCAGTTATTTCATTTCTCACTTCTTTTATTGTATTATTTATCTTGTTCTTCCTTACAATTTGAATTTCTTTGTTAAACTGTTCATTTTGTTCATGGATTTCCTTTCTGAGATCATTAATCTCAGCTATGACATTTTGCCAGTATGTTTTCATTTCTCTGAGAGCCTTTAGAACGGCTATTTTATATTCTCTGTCAGTTAGTTCATAAATTTTAGATCTGTAAGATCCTTTTCTGAACATTTTTCATCTTTCTGAGCGGCTTTAAATCTTAAGGTATTCGTATTGTCTGTTGTGTTCTTCTTCTCTGGCATAAGGGTTTTATTTCCAGCAGAGCCCAGGAGATCACTTTATTTCTCTGATTTGTATTTGTGTGCTGTCTTGCTGTAGAGCAGACACTAGGTGGCCCTGTGGGGGCAAGTTTGGGGAGAGAGGGGAGGTGTTTAAACCACATCTCTGGTCTCCAGCAGTGTTTGGAGGCAGACACAGCAGTCCATAGTCTCTCCACTTCCTGCAGTTCATTGGGGAAGCTGAATAACAAACAGCTTTTAGTCTCCCATTTTGATCCAGTCTTCCAAATACCAGCCAGAGTGATCTTACTTAAGATGCAAACTCTTTCTGTCTTTGACCACGGGCTAGATAGTCTTCCAACATTATTTAATAGGGTGATCCGTTTGTCTCCGGTGTTTCATGCCACCAGGGAACCTCCACTTTGGTGTCAGACACTGTTCTTCAATCTCCACAGGACCCCCTCATGCTCGTGCTGCAGTCCCTTCCAAGATTGTCCCTTCCCTCTCACCCCTTGTGGTTTTTTTTTTAAGTGATTAACAGGCTTGGTTTATTTTAGTAGTTTCAGATTTACAGAATAATTAAGCAGATAATACATAGAGTTCCATATACTCACTCCCCCATCACCTCACCCCCTCTCTCACACATAGGATATAAGATAAAACATACAAAAATCAATTCAACTACAGTCCCTAGGTTGCATTAAGATCCACTCTTTGTGTTGGATGACATGTATCTACCATTGCAGTTTCATCCCCTGTTCGACTGTCCTTTTTCTCTCCCTGAGCAACCACTGATGTTTTTACTATCTCTAGATTTGCCTTTTCCAAAATGTCATATGGTTGGAACCACACGCTATGCAGCCTTTTTCAACTGTCTTCTTTTACTTTGGAATAGACATTTAAGGTTCTTTTGATGTCTTTTTGTACTTGATAGCTCATTTCTTTTTATTGCTGAATAATATTCCATTGTTTGGATGCATCAGTTTGTTCATCCATTCACCTGTTGAAGAACATCTTGGTTGCTTCCAGTTTGGAGTGATTATGAATAAATCTGCTCCAAATGTCTATGTGCTGATAACTTTTCAGATCAACTCAGCTGAGGAGTACAGTTGCTAGTTCTTAGTAAGACTACGTTTAGCTTTGTAAGAAACTGCCAGATTGTCTCCTGAAGTGGCTACAATATATTGCTTTCTGCCAGCAATGAAAGTTCCAATTGCTCCATGTTCTTGGCGGCATTTGGTATTGTCAATTTTTTGGATTTTAGCTACTTAATAGGTGTGTAATTGTATCTCAATGCTGTTTTAAATTGCAGTTCCCTAATGACATGACTTTGAGCATTTTTTCATATGATTATTTGCCATCTGTGTATCTTCTTTGGTAAGGTGTCCAAATCTCTTGACTATTTTTTAATTGGGTTATTTGTTTTATTATTATTTTTAGAGTTCTATGTGTATTTTGAATAATATTTGTAAATATTTTTTCCCAGTCTGCAGCTTGTCTTCTTATCCTCTTAACAAAATCTTTCACACAGCCAAAGTTTTTAATTTTGGTGAAGTCAGACTTACCGATTTTTCCTTTTATGGACCATGCCCTTCATTTCAAATCAAGAACTCTTTGCCCAGCCTTAGATCTGTAGATTTTCAATGGGATTTTTTTTCCTAAGAATTTTACAGTTTTATGTCTTATATTTAAATTCATGATCGACTTTGAGTTAATTTTTGTACATGGTGTAAGACAGGTTGATGTTCATATTTTTGCCGGTGGATGTCCTGTAGCTCAAGCACCTTTTGTTGAAAGGGTTGTCTTTTCTATGTTAAATTGCTTTTATTCCTTTGCCAAAAATCAGTTGGGCATATTTGTGTGGGTCTACTTCTGGGCTCTCTATTCTGTTTTATTGATCTACATATCTATACCTCACCAATTCCACACAGTCTTAATTACCCTAGCTATGTAGTAAGTCTTGAAATTGGGTAGACTTATTCCTCTGACTTCATTATTCTTTTTCAAAATTGTTTTAGTTATTCAAATTATTTAGCCTTTCTATATACATTTTAGAATAATACTATCTATATCCACGAAAAATCTTGCTTTTAAGACTTTTAAATATGAGAATTGACATTTTTACTGTTGAATTTTCCAATCCATAAACATGTTATTTCTCTACATTTATTTAGATCTTTCATCAGCATTTTGTGTTTTTCAGTCTATAAGTCTTTTATATATTTTTGAGTGATTGTAAAGAATGGTATTGTATTGTTAACTGCTTGGTGTCCATGTGTTCATTGCTAGTATGTTGGAATAGAATTGATTTTTATATGTTTATCTTATATCCTGTGACCTTGCTGAACTCATTCATTCTAAGGGTTTTTGTTTTTGTTTTTATTTTTGTTTTGGTACCTTTTGGGGGGGTTATCTACATGTCATCTACAAATAGGGGCAGTTTTCTTTCTTCCTTTCCAATCTCTGTGCATTTTCTTTTGTTTTTGTTTTTTTTTTTTTTACCTTATTGTATTGGTTCAAGCTTCTTCCAGTGCTATGTTGAGAGCAGATATACTTGCCTTGCTTCCGATCTTAGGGGGGAAGCATTCAGTTTTTCATCAAGTATAGCAAAACTTCCTCAGCTAATGCTGTAGGTATTTTGTTGAGGAAGCTTTATCAAATTGAGGAAGTTCTCCTCTATTCTTGTTTTTCTGAAAGATTTTTTTAATATTATGAATGGATGTTGAATTTTTTAATGCTTTTTCTAGATACTATGATAATCCTGTGACTTTTTTCCTAAGCTTTAGTCCATTAATATGGTGAATTACATTATTGATTTTTGAATATTGACCTAGCCTCATGTCTCTGAAATTAACCCCATTTGGTTGTGGTGTATAATTCTTTTTATATTATTTGCTGAATTCTATTTGCTAATATATTGTTAAGGATTTTTATGTCTGACTTCATGAGGGATATTGGTTTGAAGGAGCTTACATTATTTTGATTGCTTCAAAATGCTTTCAACCACTGTCGTTGTTGAAGACATACAGGATTCCCAAATCTATTTCTCAAACTTATTTTTTGTTTCCTGGTAATTTTTCAGCTTGATGTCTTAAAGGTACCTCAAAGTCAATGTGTTCAAAACTAAACTCATTTTTTCCCCTTAAGCTTTTTTCAGGCCCCATGTTTTCTATCTCAGTTCATGACACTGTCGCACCAAGTCACCCAGATTCAAAACGAGTTATCCTTGACTCTACCCTTTATATCACTTTCACAATTCAATTCCTGCCAGTTTTAGTTCCTAAATATGTCTCAGTTTTTGCCTGACCTCTCTATTCTAGTCATTATTTCTTACTGAGTTATTAAAACAACATTCTTATTAGTATACCGCTTGCAGTCTTCACTCCTCAAATTCATTCTCCCCTGTAATACTTAGGACTGCACCATTCAGTAATGTATCTACTAACAATTAATACATGTAGCTACTGAACACTTGAAATGTGCCTGGTGTAAATTGAGATGTGCTGTAAGTGTAGTGTAAACTGGATTTTGAATACTTAGTGTAAAAGACTTCATTAATAATTTTATATTAAATATATTAAAACAGCATTTTAGATATATTAGAATAAATAAAATATATAACTAAATTAATTTTACCTATTAATATTTAAAATATAGTTACAATAAAATGTAATATTACATATGTAACTTTTCATCCAGCTTTTCATATGGCTGGCTTCTTCTCATTATTCAAGTATCAACTTAGAGACCTTCTTTGCATAACCACTATCAAAGAGAATTCTGCCAGTCTGTCATGTCACCATGTTGTTTTCTTCATGGTACTTTTCACTGTCCAAAATCATCTTGTTATTTGTATGTCTGATAATTGTCTACCCCAACTAAGCAGATATCTTCATTAGGTCAGGAATTTGCCCATTTAGTGAATAAGATTCACTACTGTATGCCTGGTACCTAAAATAATGTCTGGTATATAGTAGGTACTCACTTACTGGATGGATGGATGGTTTCTACTCTGTTTGATGTGGCTCTCAGCCTCATAAACTTATTTAACTAAAGACTTAATTTTCAGGACCAGGCTCAAGCAGCACATGCCCTAGGAAGCCTTGCCTGGCTGTTCCCTCTCCTGAAAACCTAGTTTTTGCTTCCTCCTTTATGCACAGTTCTACAATTGCACTTACATGTTATGTTTTTGTTTACTTTGTATCTGTCCTCTTTTACACTGAGCCTTTAATAGTACTTCAGTACATTCCCGTTCTCTAAAACATAGCTGGTTAGCCAGTAGCCATTCAGCTTAGGTATGTTTAATATTGAACAAATTTTTCTTTGGAGTTAATCTTAAGCATTGTAACTATATAATAACTAATGCAGCTTATAGTAGACATTCAGCAAGCATTTGTTGAATGAATAAATGACTTTCTATGCACTATTTTTTATTGTAAAAACAATATAACAATGTTAAAGGCTTATTTAAATCATTTCTAAAATATCATCACCTTAATAGCACCTATTTTCCTAGCCAACTTTCCCCCATCTTTTCTTTTTAATTATACATATAAGTAAAACATAGATATCTATATATCACTGTAAATATAAAATTCAATAATACAGAAATACATAAAGTTAGCCACTTCTGTTTTTTTCTATAAACATAATTTTTATGCAACATGAAATAATATGTGTATAGTTTTAAATTCCACTTTTATATGCCTTAGAAATGTTTTTAATGTTATTACTTCATAGTTTTATGGAACTGTTTTTTCATTTTAGAGTTGAGATGGGCTTAGAAAAACATTGCTATCTAATATAAAAATGTTCCTTGGATAAAGATTCCTGTTTCTAAGTTCCTCATTTATCCTTAGGCCTAATCATTTTCATTTATATCTCAACTATTCTAAGATTATGAATTTCTTACAATCAGAGTTATAAAGAGATGGTCTGGATTCAAACCCAGATCTTCTAAGTTCAAATCTACTTATCTTTCCACTTACTGACTGTCTCTGAACTTCAGCTTCCTTAATTGTAAAATAAGAATAATAATGTATGCTCAGCCTGTTCCAAGGAGAAATATAATCACCTGAGATGGGGTAGTATGTGTAACCTCCTATATTAACTAAGACACACTAAGGATAAGGAAAGTATCTACAAGGGCTGTCCAGAAAGTATCCAGCCACGCAGTATGTAAAATAGAGGCATTTACGACTGGAGTTTTTCCAGACAGCCCTCATGTATCCATTAATTTTCAGAGAACCATATTAACAGTTCAGTGGTTTTATTTTTTATTTATTTTTTATTTTTTTTTATTTCTTTTTTTAGGTAATAGTAGAACTAGGATTTGCTAGATGCCAAACTCATTCATAACTCAGCTTACCTGTTATAGGCTTGGGCTTTGAAAACAATGTTTAGTCTATTTTATTTGTTTTCTTATTTAATTCAAATTAAAAACTAGTAAACTATTACTAGAATAGAAAGATTTTGATTGAAAATAAGACTATTCACTTTTCACACAATGCCACTTTTTCATTTTTAAAATACCCTTCCTGAAATATGGTTCAGTATGATTTTCATGTGTAATTTCCCTCTTTTCTTTCTTAGTTATTTTTCCTGACATTATTTTGCTTTATCCTTTCTGTGATGGCTATGGGTACAAAACTCTAAGAACCTTACTTTTATTTGTTTTAGATCTAGTAGATGCCATTACTATAAATATATTCACTTTGAATTATGCTTCCAACATGGGAGGAGTGTTACCCTAGAAGCTTAGGGTAGAATAGCAATGACTTGATTTTCTGTGATTCTGAACACCATTTAAGTAGGCTACCAGAGTTAGCCAAGAGAGAATTTGACATAATTGCTTGCCTAAAGTGATATTTTTTCCAGCACATCCCCTGAATACCAATGAAGTCAGATAATTTCAGGGAGAAGCACTTTTCATTTGGGAGATGGGAAATATCAAATAAGGGTAATAATTAAAAAGAGACCAAAATGTAGCGTATGTAGACCAGGTGTATGCTAATCATTGTTTGAAGAAGTCCATAAAATAAAACATTACTTATTCCAAAATATTCTGTTAAAATACTTGGTGTTTTAAAAGTCAGTAAGTCCTTGTGTATGTTTCATAGAAATTTTATAGAAATAATATGGACTTAGAAAGGAGGGAGGTACTTGACCCACTATACCATTTTAAGAATTTTACTCTAAGGATAGGACTTGTATTTAAAATCTAAGAGAAATTAAAAAAAAATTAGCACATGGCTTTTAGCTTCATTATTAATTCCTCTTTTGCTTTTTACTACCCCACCCCCAGTCTCCTTTTATGTAATAATTTGAACCCCGTGATTTTAGTAATTAGGAAATAAAATCAGTTTCCAATAATATGCTTGATATTAGCTAACTTATTTGAGAAATACTCATTTTGTTACCTACTGCTGAATGTATCTCTTACTGTATTCCCATTTTATTACTTTTTCTGGCAAACTAAATGTATTGTTGAGTAAACTAAATGAGATATATATAAATTGGCACATGGTAAGCATTCAATTAAAGAAGTGTTGCAAATAAAATTTGCAGCTAAGTTGCTTGTCTTTATCTCTTGTTTTGTTGATCTTGTTTTGAAAATATGAGACAAGTGTGAATTTTATTAAGTTGCTAAACTTGCTTTATTCCACGCAAACCATACTAGATGAGTGATAGGAATTTTTAATGCAACCATGATGCTAATAATTGAACTATATTACTCATCTAAGCTCAGTATCTGTCTATAGAATGAAATAAACAAGTATGTCAGAACATATCCAATTAAACCTAGGTAACAAGAAATATTTGGTTAGGCCTTTTAATTAAGTTAATGATTCATGTGGCACAATGTTGTAGTATAAATATTCAACCCAATTTACTTTTGATGAAAAAATGTTTTGTGGAAATAATTTAAACCTGAAAATGTTTATATCCAAGCTTGGTTGTTCAGTAGAATCACTTATGGACTATTTAAAAAATACTTGTTTCTGTTCCCTACTGCTGACTTTACAGGAGAAGAAGCTGAACAGTGATATATATGCTGGTATATGTTTAACAAAACTCTCCAGTGGGAGTGGGGATAGAGGGCACTAATTTGCAGTGTTTTGCTGATTTTCACAGTATAAACAATTTTACCATAGCCCATTTCAAGCTAGTAAGATGATAACATTAAATGTTGGGAAAAGGTGTATAGCATTATGTAGTATTTCCATCACACAGGTACAGTAAGCATTCATAACTGAAAAGAATGATAGTAGCAAAATTTAGCAAAATAATTAGTAAGTGATGAATTTAGAGATTTTATTACCTTTGTTTTTAATTGTAAGTTTTTATAAATTAATTTTTAATAATGACTGTTTAACAACCAGCTCACAAAGGTTTTAGAAGTGTAACAATTGGGTCTCACAAGCTGGTACAAACTGACTTAACAACACTGGAAATCTGAGATATCTGTATTTTTTTAACCAAATAACTAATGCTAACATAAGCAGCCTGCCAACCAGATTTTTTTAAAATACAGATCTGACCCTAAGGCCCAAAAAGGCATTCCATCGGCAGACAGACAATGTCTTTTCCAGCCTCACTTCAGATCATACCCACTCCCTTCATCCCCTGTATTTCACCTACACAAGATTTAGATTACTTGCAGCTTCTCAGACATACTTTGTAGTTAGTTTCTCACCCTCATGCCTTTTTATTATTTTCCTTCAGCCTTGAGTGGTCTTGCCTCATCTGCCTGACTTTTGCAACACTATTTATTTATCCTTCTAGAAATAACTCAAATGCTACTTCCTCTTATTCCTGCTATTGGAAACATTCCCATTTTCCTTGATGTTCTCAGAGTACTTTGTTTATAATCCATTTTGAGCTCAAACTTACTGTTAATAACAAATAGTTGTTTTATGTACTAGATTATAAATTTTCAAAGGGTTGTTCAAATCATACTGTAATTAGTACTTTTAATACCTAAAAATGATTAATAAACACTTGTTTACTTTAATAGGAAGGATTATGGATAAGGCATGTACATACATCCTTTACTTTCTCTGCCTTTGGGAAACTAACCAAAATTTAAACTTTTTGAATTAGATATTTTGTACCTTTTTTTCCTGATGACTCAAGACCATATTAGTACTGGCTATAAACTGATATCTTGCACCTAGAGAACACAAATAACATCATTATAACTGTCAAACTTAACAAAGAAGAATTTCTTTAGAGAACATAAGAAGCACTTATGAGTAAAGAAAAGAGAAAAGTATATAACACATTTGCAAATTATTTTTATTATTCTGATTTAGCGAACTTTATAGTGTTCCCAGCATAAAATGCAATTAGGTCTTTGTATCAATAAACAACCTCTATAAGAAGAAAATAACGTGCTTTGCTTTGTGATTTGAGAAAAATTTGCTTTCATACATATTCTTAAGGATAAACTTCCTCATTGGTCAGTTACTTTCTGGTATGTTATCTGGAATTACAATTACCTGATTGCTGTCACAGTAAGTATTAACGAGATTTAAGTGTATGAAGGAAATACTGTTTTTTAAAGTAAAAACAATCCAAGAATTTCTTGAAGGAAATGAAGTAAATTTCTTGTTAGTGGTGTTCCATATTTTTTTCAGTTTTGACCCTAAGCTGCCACCTGATGGCAAAAACTAAAATGACATCTTTTGTAATTAAAAACTCCATCACAATAATTTGGTATTTATGTATTCAGCATAGAGCATCAAAAATGCCAAAAGCACATTTGTATGAATCATAAGTATTTGATAAATGTTTGATGATTACTTTGGACTTCAGGAGAATACAATATATTTTTTAACCTTCGTGAGACGATGATCCTATTAGGGAGATTTGTTTACAATCTTACTTCCTTTATGCAGCTATATAAAGAATCTGTTCTTTAATTAGTTTTATTTAGTGAAGACTTTTACTTAAATTTAGTAATTTTTTTCTTTGCCTGTTCTTTCTTCAGAACGAAAGCACTCAGACACCATGGTCTTCTTTTACCTGTGGGTTGTCTTTTGTATCATCAGTTCCTGCTATACCCTTATTTGGGATCTGAAGATGGACTGGGGTCTCTTTGATAAGAATGCAGGAGAAAACACCTTCCTCCGGGAAGAGATTGTATACCCCCAAAAAGTATGTATAATGTTTATGTTTGTTAAAAAACAAAACAAAACAAAACACCTCAGGTATACCACCAGCTAAATCCGATTATAATAAATACTCAATCCCAACCTGATATAATTAGGAAAAAAAACTGTTTACTAAAATATACTAATTTATTCAGTCAGCAAAAATGTATCAGATATTTACTATATCCTGGGCACTGTAGAAAATAAAAACAAAATAATATTCTGGTTCTCAAAACGGCCATGAACTATATTATATTCTAAACAGGTAAGTAAACAGATTTCAGTACAATGTAATAAAGATTAAAATATGGGAACAAATAGGTTTACTATAATCTTTTATTTATTTTTGACCATGCACTTCCCTCCACTCAAATGTCCTCTCTCCCCCTTGCCTTGTAAACTCTTGTTCCTCCCTTTAAAAAATAGTTTTAGTATTATTTTTCTCTAAAAAGCCTATCTTTATTTCTCCAAACGTATTTAGCTATTCATCCTAATCCCATTTTACCCTATATAGATTATAGCAGTCATCACATTGTATTATAATACATGGTTAGGTGTCCATGTCCCTCACTGCCCTGCACAGTTCCTAGTGTATAGTAGGACTTAATGTTTGTGGAATGAATGTATAAATACTTGACTGAATGAGCAGTGCACAAAGGAAGGGGAGTGCCTGACTGCTTGGGTGCATCAAAAAGGCTTCTTTCATTTATTTCACCCAGTTTTGTTAAAGTGCCAATTCAGTCTGAAAATAGATAGATAATTCCTTAGGAATTATTTTAGAATTTTATCTATGTATGAATAAAAAGAGGCTGAATTAAAAAGTCAGAAGACCAAGAGTATCTTTATTTGGATATTAAAAGAAATTAAACAATGAACTGGGAATCCTGAAAAGTGTTTTGTAATCCAGCTCACTCACTAACTAGCTAAATAACTTTAAGCAACCAGACTGCAGTATGTTCTCTTTTATAAGTCAGGGTTACACTAGGTTATCTCTGGATCCCTTCCCAATTCTAAAATTCTTTGATGTGGAGGGGTGTACAGATTGGGTCACTAATATTTTATACTGTGTCAGAATGTCACCAGTACCTCAAAATGGTACTTTGAAAAGGGTGTGAATGTATAATATTCAGTTGGTGCATAGGGAATGCTGTTTTGAAGTATGAGCATTGAAGACATACGATACAAGTGTGGATAGAAAGAATGACATGTGGGATAACTTCACATATGCAAATGAAGGCAGAAAAGGGGATATTCATTGACAGTGTTCTTTTTTATGTAAGCTATAGCAATAATGCCAATGTGCAGACTTAGAATATATGACCAAGACACTAGACGTATCTTCATAATTCTCCTTTGAAAAGAAAATCAGTACTGTAGGCACAAGTCAGAAAGCAGACATGAGCTCAAATAAAAATGATACTTTTGCACTCAACAAATGTATGTGCCTTATTGTTTCTTGTATTGTTCTTGCCTTCTTGAGAGTTAGAATACACTTATTTCTTATTATGCTGATTACTAAGGTGAAATGTTTACATCTTTATATAAATGTTAATCTGTTTCTCCTTTTAAATAGTTCTAATTTACTGGTTTGTATGTAATAAAATTAGTGAATAGAATCTTTCAATCAGCTTCTTTATTAATATTACATCTTTTCACAACCATAGAAAATAAAGAATATGCTTTCCTACATTGTAATTTGCAAATTTATGAGAAAAATGTTCTGGTTCATCACATCCTTTGGCGCTTCATTTAAAAATTAAGAACACACTTATATGAACCTTAAAATCATTTCCTAGGGATTAAAAGTGCAAAATATCAAGCACGACGCCCAGGTCCAGGAAACATTTTTGTTATCTCCATATTAAAGCTGAATTTTTCTGTGTCTCTTGACCTCAAGTATATTCCTCTCAAGAGTTTTCACAATTTTGGTAACATCAACTCCTATGTCAGTCAACTGTGGATCAGCCTAAGATTAACTCTTAAATGAAATTGCAATTCTTCACTGAGGCCTAATAATGAGTTTACTAAATATGGATTATCCAAAAATTGCATTATCAGTATATCAAATGAGTAGGGAAGAGAACAGGGAGTTACATTGATGTGTTAAAATCTTCATGAAATCTATCATAATGAGCACAATCACTGGATAATGTCTAAAACTGATTAATCAAGATATATCAACACACACACACTGTTTAGAAATAGGATAAATAGTAGGAGAAACAGCTACAGATTTTGAAAATACTTGTCTCTAGAGACTGGGAAAAGGTGACAGTGGGACTCCTTTTTCATCATTGTTGCTCTCCTAACATGAGTAGTTTTCCTTTATTAAATTTTTTAAAAAACAAAATGAATTCTACGCCATCATACATAGCAGTTCTAGTTCCCTCCCATAAGATGTCACAACCTTTAAAAACATATTTATTAAAGAGCTAATTATCCAGAAATTAATAATGAGCAAATCCATGAATCATGGTTCCTAGAGTATTAGCAGTTTATGAATTTAAGATTTGTGTACCTAAAAATGGACTAGTAAATACTGGGTACTAGTACCTGGAAGAACTGGTTAGTTGAGTGCTGTTTTCCCCATGTAAAAATGGAATGTTCCTTAAATTCAACTGTGTTTGAAATCTAAGCTTAATTTCATTTACTGACATCAAAACACAAGGCAAAACTTCCTTCAAATACAGGGTAAAGCAATTTGAAAATAAAAGTGTGAACAACAGTTAATAAATCTATTGGTCTTTCCTAATAGCTATTGACTCATTAGCATGTCATCTACATATTAGAATGTCATCTCACTCAGATTGAGGATCTCATCTGGTTTGTATTTCTGGGATCTAGAAGGAAGCCTGGTATACAATATGGAATGAAATATATTTGTTAAATGATTATCAAAATTTCAGTAAAACTTCATTTTCAATATTGCACCATTTAATAAAAAAACTAAATTTGTGAAATCTTTCTAAAATATAAAATAAACTCTTTTTTCCTCTTTCACTTGTGCTTGTTGGTGAGACATGTGTGAGTCTTGTTGCAATGAGAGGTGTGCTTTTGTGTGCTAAACACGATGGTAAGTGTACTCAATTTGCTTATTATTTCTCAGGCCTATTACTACTGTGCCATCATAGAGGATGTGATACTGCGCTTTGCTTGGACTATCCAAATCTCCATTACCTTCATGACTTCATTGCCTCATTCTGGGGACATCATTGCTACTGTCTTTGCACCCCTTGAGGTTTTCCGGTAAGCATACTACCAGAAAGTTTTATCAAAGGTTCTTTTTACCTTCAAAAATATCTAAATTAAAATGTATTAAAACTTATACTTGAAAAACTTAAATTTTATTACTTCTCTCAATCTTATCAGCCTTAGAATTAGAAAATCCTACAGGAATAAGAGATTAATTCTTACAAAGTTAAAGTAACTACTGATGATGATTTATAAGCTCTTTTAGAAATGGGCTCCATTTGAAGGGTCATGAATAGAAATTAGGAGGTAAAAAGTCTCAGAACAAATTAAAACTCGGCTCTTTTGAGAATCATTTTTGTAATTTGTCAGTCTTGGTTATTCAGCCCAACTTTCTCACCAGAAACAAAAAAGTGCCAGATAAAATATTTTTAAAATATTCCTAAAAACATCAGTGATTTGACAAGCTAGCCCAAAAATCTAAGCGAAAGCAGGTATACTTCAAGATTAGCAGAGCACAAAAGCCAATTTTACACTAAAGAAATTTGCCAAACCTAGAGACTTGAGATTCAGTCGTGATAGCCAATTTAAAATTTGTATGCACCTAATAATATAGCTTAAAAATATATAAAGCAAAAGTTCACTTTGCTAAAAAAGTAGTAAATGAATTTACCATTTTAGTGAAAGATTTTAACGTACTTTTCTCAGTAATGAACAAGTACTCAATAAACCAGTTTGACCTAATTGACATATGAGGGCTGTCCAGGAAAAAATCCAGCCATAAATGCCTCTATTTTTCATATTACATGGCTGGATACTTTCCAGACAGCCCTTGTTTGTAGAGCACCACATATACAACTACTAAATACACATTCTTATACATGAATGTAGAGCATTAACCAAAATTAATCATGTACTGGACCATAATGAAAGTCTCAACAAATTTCAGAGGATTAAAAATCACAAAAAGGTAACTGAAAATTCTCAAATGTTTAGAAATTAAGTGGTACATGCCTAAATAACTCATGAGTCAAAGTTGAAATTTTAGTGGAAATTTAAAAATATTTTGAACAGAATGATTGAAAATGTGACAAAAGAAAATATGGAATACAGCTAAAGCACATGCTCAGAGGGAAATGTATAACCTTAGATGTATATGTTAGAAAAATACACAGCTCAAGAAATTAGAAACATTTAAAAACCGCAAATGAAACCCAAAAGAAAACTAGAAAGAAGGAAATACAAAGAAATTAATGGAATAGAAAGTAAACATATAATACAGAAAAATTATCAAAGCCAAAGTTCTTTAAAATGACTAATAAAATCGATAAAATGTCTAAACAGAGCTGATCAACCAATAAAGGAGAGAAGGCACAAATTACAAATATCCTAAAGATTTTAAAAGAGTAAGATCATGTGAGTAATATTATGTCAGAAAATTTAAACATACAGAAGAATGGACAAATTCTTTGAAAAGCACAGTTTAGGAGTTCCCTGATGGTGTAGTGGCTTAAGGCTTCGGCGCTGGTACTGTCAGCGCTACGACCTGGGTTCATTTCCCGGCCAGGGAGCTACCCACATACCAAAATTTAAAAAAAAAAAAAAAAAAAAAAGGAAAAGCACAGTTTACTGAAACCAATAAAGAAGAGGAAAATCAAATAGTCTTATATCTGTTAAAGAAATTAAATTTATGTTAAATTTCTCCCCACAAAGAAAACTGCAGGCCCAGGGGATTCTTCCAAATATATGAGGGGGGAATATTATCAGGTTTATACAAAACACTTCCAGGGAAAAGAGGCAATTAAAAAAAAAATGAACATTTCAGTTCATTTTGTGCAGCCAGCATGACTGATATCGAAACCTACAAGGACATTCCAAGAAAGATCAATCTGTCTCATGTACAGAAATGCAGAAATCCTGAATATTAACTAATGAATCTAACCATATATAGAAAGGATATTATATTACATCACAACTCAGTTGGGTTCTTTTTAAGAATGTAAGATTCAATATTAAAAAAATCATTTAATATTTAAAAATCAGTCTGTGTAACTCACCATACTAATTGATTAAAGGAAAAACAATTATTTACTGAAGATATATATCATTGCATATGCAGAAAACTCAAAAGAACTTATAAGTAAGTTATTAAAATGAGTGGAACTGTGTTTCTGAATACAAATATAAATTAGTATTGCTCTAAAAACAGTCACAAACAACTAGAAAATGAAAATTTTAAAACTATACCATTTTGGATAGCATCAGAAGATATGAAATACCTAGGAATAAATTTAATGGAAGATGTATGTATATGAAAATTGACAAGCCAGTTCTGTAATTTATATGGAAACAGTGAGGATCAAGAATTAGCAAGACCATTCTGAAAAGAACAACGTTCAAAGGACTTATATTCTCAAATATAAGGAATTATATAGCTACAGTAATTAAGACAGTGTCTGGTGTTGGTAAAAGTATGGACAAATAATCCACTGGAACAGAGTAGGGAGTCCAGAAACAGATCCACACATTCATTGACACTACCTTGATTTATGACAAAGGTGGCTAAATAACAGTGGAGAAAAAGAGGTCCTTTAATAATGTTATTGAGTCAACTAGATCCATATGGTGGAAAAAAAATGTATCTCAACTCTCAGGGCATACTGTATGCAAAGTCAGTTCCAGGTGAATTGCAGATGTATATATGAAAGGTAAATCAAAAAACACTAGGAGATAACACGCGGAGGGCGGGGCACAAAGGCAGCTTTGGTATATGGTGATGTTATAGTTCTTATTTCTGTGTGGTAATTATCCAGTCTGATCACTTTATAATAATCAAGCTGCACACTTATAATTTGCACACTTTTATATATCTATTATATTTTAAATGCTTATTTTGAAAAAATGCAGCCCAAAAGAAAGAATTATCTTTTTAAAAAGTGACAGATTGACAGCTGACTTCTCAACAGCAACTGTAAAAGTCAGAAGTCATTAAAATGATACCTTCAGTGTGCTGAGAGAAAATACTGGCACTATCTAGAACTCTTCACCCAGTGAAAATCTCTCTCACAAATGAAGACGAAAGATATTTTCAGACGAGGTGGAAAACATTGCTCTGAATCAGGATGAGCCTATTTATTAGGATAACCTGATAAAATAAGATAGAACCTAGAATCTGAAAGGTAAACCTGGATGATAATGTGGAAACTCTCTGTCTTTGTTGGAGCTCTCTTCAGACTACTTGTCAGCCCTTTTTCACTTTCCCAAATATCTAGGTCTAGGACATCAGTCATGGTCCACTGGTGGGCCACCAGGAAATTTTGGGTTGACTGCCTGAAATTTAAAAAAAAAGTGTTGTAATTGACACTTTTACACCATTATTAACATTATTGCTACCACCCCCTTCCATGTAAAAAAATCACGCTGTAACTGGAAATGCGTGTGTATGCTGTTGGATTCTGTAATTTGCAGTGGGCTTTTTTTTAGAAGACACTTTGCTTATTACATTGTGTAATAAAATAAATAGCTAGTGGACCATGATACTTGGAGAGAATTGGAAGTAGCCTTTGTCCTAAAAGTCTGCCAAGGTCTGGTCTAGGACCTGAAACCCTTTATCACTACCAAGATCTCCCCAACCCACTTCTCACTGCTTCCTAAATTTCAAAAAATTTTTTACTTAATAAAAGATAGCTCAATTAATTTTTTATTGGTTATTTTATTTTGTTAAAAAAACTATTTGCTTAATAAATACAATAATATGTTCTATCACCCATTTAAAACAAAAGCAAAAAATCTTTGCATCTACTTTCCTCGTCCAATTATCGCCCATTTTTCTGTTCTCCTTTACAGCAAAACTCTTCCAAGAAATGTCTGTATTTGTTGTCTCCATTCTCTTAATTCTCCCCATTCTCCTTTTAATTCAACTCATCTCTTTTTTTCCAATACCCAAACTAAATAATTTTTGTTAAAAATCTCTAATATTAGTAAGCACTTATATATTTCCTAGCATGTAGCTGGCATGAAACAAAGCCCTTTACATGTACTAACTTATTGAATCCTCTTAACAGTCTTCTGAGGTGTAGGAACTGTTACTGCCCTATTTTACTGATGACCTGAAGCTTAAGTAACTCATCCAAGGTCATTATACCTATGCGTAGTAAGTGGTGGAGCCATGATTCGAATCTTGACACTCTCCCATAATCTATACTCTTAGATCATACAGCCTCTCTGTTTTGCGAAATCCAAAGTCAGTTCTCTGTACTTAACTTTATTTGTACTTTCTACACTTGATTTCTCACAAAATGTACTCTTTTGTCTCAATTCCTTAAGTGGGCCTTCTTCCTCTTTTTTTGTAAATGTAAATATTGGGATACTCCATGGTTTAATCCTTTGCCCTCATCTCTCCTCTACTATGCTATTTCTAAGCCCTTGACTTAAAATACTGTCATTTTGCTGTCTCCAGCCCTAGACTCTCCCTTGAACTGCAGACTCATCTCCATCTAGCTACTGAATTTTCCCTTGGCTATCTATGGCCCTAGCCTAATAGGAACAAACCACATCTGTAATAAATGGTGTCATCTTTCACTGGGACCACTCACTGCCCAGTAAGTCCTGTAAATCCCTAGTCTGTCTGCTTCTCATCACCTCTGTCTGTTATTACCACCTTAGTTCAGCTTCCATCATGTCTTTCCTGGACTACTGCAGCAGCTTGTAATCCGTCTTCCTTTTGCTGTTCTTACTGCCCTCTGATCCATTTACAGTGCAGCAGATAGAATGATCTGTTTTACAAGGAATCATATCATTCTCCTACTTAGAACTCTCCTTGTTTTCATCACACTTAAAATCTGAACTCTTCACTATGGCATGTAAGGCCATCTGTGGATCAGGCCCTTTTCTACCTCCCTCTCGTCATCTCTTGCCATTTTAACCTCCCTAGTCCACTCCAGCTCCACAGGCCTTGCTCTTGCTCAAAGGCCACACCAAAGGCCTTTCCACCTTGGGACCTTTATGCTTGCTATTGCCTCTGCCTAGGATACTTTTCTTGAGGATTTTACAGTTTGCTTCCTTGTATCCTTCGGGTTTCTGCGAGATGCCATCTCTTCAGAGAAACATGCACTATCCCCTTTCCCTGCTTTCTTTTTTTTTTTTTTTTTTTTTGCTTTTTGGTATGTGGGTAGCTCCCTGACTGGGAATGGAACCCAGGCCGCAGCGCTGACAGTGCCAGCGCCAAAGCCTTAAGCCACTACACCATCAGGGAACTCCCTGCTTTATTTTCTTTAGTGTACTTACCCTTAGCTGATTATCTGTTTCTGCCACCAGAAGTCACTCCCCATAAGGGCAGAAGCTTTATCTGCCTCATTCAGTGCCTTTTCCTGTCATATTGTAGGCATTCAATAAATGTGTGGTCAATAGAATGGAAGAATTGAGTACTCTTGAAACTGCCTTCCACGAGTCCCTTCCCTTTGCCCACTTCATTCTCATTCACCCCTCACCACATCATCTTTTCCTATTTTATTTTAATATTCTAGGCCTTAATTCCTTGTATTTGTTTGCATACGTGGAAACTTGATATACTGGAAGGTTTACAGGTTGTAGTAGTATGTCCACATTTTGTAAGTAATTTGCCTTTTCTACCCCGCTTTGCCAAGGCGATTTGTATGGAACTTCTTCCGCCTGGAGAATGAACATCTGAATAACTGTGGTGAATTCCGTGCTGTGCGGGACATCTCTGTGGCCCCTCTGAATGCAGATGATCAGACACTCCTAGAGCAGATGATGGACCAGGATGATGGGGTACGAAACCGCCAGAAGAACCGGCCGTGGAAGTACAGCCAGAGCATATCCCTACGCCGGCCTCGCCTCGCTTCGCAGTATGTATGGCTTCCACTTATGCGAGACGAATTTCCTCCAGGTTTTATTAATAGCACTGGGTAACATTTAACTAAGAAGCTATCAGGTTGAGCCAAACGAAATTGCTGGCATTCAACCATTTTTCACCTACGAAAATACAGCACTAATAGTGATTTCATATGATCCAACCTATAGAGAATGTGTTAATTAGCACATAGAGTAAGATTAATACATTATTAATTCCACCAATTTGCATTAAAAGAACACTGGGAAAAATTGTTGGAGAATAATTTATTTTGACTATTCAGTATGTTTTGTATACGAATAATTTTTGAGTTATAAACTATAGGAGTCCTGGCTCTGCCACTTGCCATCTATGTAACCTTGGCCAAATTACTTAATTTCTCTATATTAGCCCTCATCTCTAAATTGGGATTAATATGGTCCCTCCTCATAGGGTGGTTAAAATAGATTAAATTTGTGGTGACTTGGGATTTAGACCAATTTCCTCATAGAAAGAACTCAGTAAGTATAAGCTGTTTTTATTTTCTTACTAAATAACAACAATAGTGTTTTCTGTCAGTCATTGACTTTGTCCCTTAAAATAACAATAAATGTAGGATACATTGTGGCTGCATCTGAAATTTAGAGGTAGTGGGTATCCCAGTGCATTGGAATGAAGGAGGAAACTTAACGTCAAGCATAAGCAGTTTTCTGAAGTTGACAAGGGGGCATTTTAGTAGGATGGAGGCACGGTAAAGACATAAGGGTAGAAATGAGGGGCAGAAAAATAAGGCTGTGACTAGAACTATAGTAAGAAAATTTAGCTGAATAGATGAAGTATGATTATAAAAGGCTGAAAACTCGAAGCTTGATCTTCTGGGCAGTAAGTCACAGAGAATTTTTTCATAGAAGAAAGACATGAAAGATTTTTATAAGTTTTAATTCCACTACAGGGGTTGGGGGTTGCAGTATTTTAAAGTATGGGACATTGAGGATTTGGATTAGAATGCTTACAGCACTAAAAACAATGTAAGAAGACATCTTGAAGTAAAAAATAGGAGGTGCTATGGTAACCTGTAGATACAGAAGAGCAGAGAGGATATTGCCCACAATTATAGGTAGAATTTTGAAGTTCTCTGAAGAGAAGAAGGTAGAAAAAAGAAGAGCGCAAGGAACTAAGTTTTCGGGAACAAAACACAGGCAAAAGAAAAAAAAATGCAATGGGCAGAAGAGGAATGGTCCGTAGGAAGAACTTCAGACAAAGCGCCGTACTGTTATAACAAGGAAGCAGGTTTGAAGAAGCACGGGGAGGGGTACTAGTGAGGTCTGCGAGGTAAGTGCTCCCAGGTCTGGAAGACAGTACTGTGTTTCATCGAGCTCCTAAATTTGAAAATCTAAAAACCTTGTTAGTTACCAGCAGAGGGCAATCTAAACACACTAGAACATTCAGAAACAAGGAAGTTCTTTTGCAATAGATTATGTTCAATTTCAGGTGTTCGGTGGAAAAACACTGGGATACTAGGTTGCAACCAGAGGAAGACGTTTAGAACAACGGAGCAGGTTCTTTGCGAGGAAAAAGCAGGGACTCTAAAATAAGAAGATCCGAATTTGAGTACTGACTTTGTGACTCTTCAACCTTTAACACATCCCCTAATCTTTTTATCAGTTTCCTCCTCTGTCAAGTAGGAATGATAGATAAAACAGCAGACTCTCCATTAACTGGAACTCGGGCAACTGGCACTCTCAAACAACTGAAGTTTACTTAACACTTACTCAGCATCTACCATTCAGTCTCCATGGGTGCCACTTAACAGAGAGTGTGCTATATGCACTTCACCTCATGGGGCTCATGAGTTGCTGAATATTTTAACATTGTCTAGTCCCATTTTTCATCCAGTGAAGCAATCTCTTCTACAGCATCCTGAAGAGATGGTCATCTTATGCTGATAGGCATCATCAATTTTTTATGCTGATAGACATCATGAAGTTTTTAACTATACAAGGTATCTGATTTTACTGTTAGATAGTTATCGTGGTGGTAGATAGCTTATGTGAAGTTGAAATATGTTTCACTGTAACTTCAACTAGTTGATCCTAGTTGGGTTCTCTAATATAAACTTAGTCTCCTTCCTCTTCTGTATCATACTTTCTCAACTCTTGGAAAACAACTGTCATGCCTCTTTTTAGGTCTCATCTTCTATAGGCTAACCTCTCCTGGGGTTGGTTGGTTTGTTTAGTGATTGTCGTTGATATTTTGTTCATTATAAATTATTATAAAAATCCTGGTTTTTAATATGTATGTACCTCAAATGTCATTATTTCTATTATCTTTCTTTACTGTTTTACTGATTACATCCATCTTCTCACTTGATATTCACAGTCTCCATGAAGTAAGAGCACTTATTATATGAAATATGTATTATTATTCCTGCTTTACAGAGATGAAAATTGGCACTCAGAGAGGTTAAAGAGCTACATCATAAAATCATAGTCAGTACTCAAACTCAGATCTTCTTATTCCAGAATACTACTCTCTCTTTTGCACCTGACCTGCCATTGTTCTTATTACATTCCTCGAGTTGTAATCTAGTTTCTTTGTGTTTTTCCAGTAATACCCAGAAGTGAATCTGAAATTCCAGGAGTAGTCCATCTGCTACAGAATAAAGTGCCTGTTTAGGATGTATTTTTAATGGTGGTAAGGTTGGAAATGGACCTGATACTGTGGATGTGTTTGTATTTTAGTAATGGACTAAGTGCTGTTTTCCCCTTTACTACCACTAGATCCAAGACTCGTGACACTAAGGTATTGATAGAAGACACAGATGATGAAGCTAACACTTGAATCCTCTGAAGTCTAGATTAACATCCTTGGTTTTCCTACTCTACAATTCTTTCCTCGACCAACGCAACCTCTGGTATCTTTCCAGCCGAAAACAGGAGAAGACACATAATGCATTTTCCAAGCTCTCCCACATCGGATCCTATGGACTCCAAACAAGCTCACTGTGTTTCTTTTCATTTATTCTGGTTTAATTTTCATTTTCTATTTTTAAAACAAATATTTACTTCATTTTGCCAATCAGAGGACATTTTAAGGAACAAAAACATAGTATCTGATGGATTGTTTACAATCACAAGGACACAGATACCTATTGGGATGAAGAGCAGGCATCGCAAGGACCCTCTGATGGGATGGTACTGATTTACCTTGGCTTCCGCTTGGCCTGGTTTCGACTGGTTGAAACCGGACATTGGTTTTTAAATTTTTTGTCAGTTTATGTGGAGAATTTTTTCCTTCCCTTCATATCCAGCGCAAAAAGCACTGGCCGCACTTGCAGGGAAAGTGCAACTTAAAGCAGTATCTTCATTCACGAAGCTACTTTTTAATTTGATGTAACTTTTCTTATTTTGGGGAGGGTTGCTGGGTGGGTGGGAAATATGATGTATTTGTTACATACAGTTCTCATTATTTATGAAACTTAACCATAAAAGAATGATATAACTCCTGTGCAATGAAGGTGATAAAAGTGAAAGAAGATGGGGAAAACTAATGTTGGACAGCATTTATGAGGGTTTAGTCCACAATACCTCTTTCATGAGACAGCTTGCTCCAGTTTGACTTTTTCTTTTCTTTTTAATTTTAAGCCAAAGTGTCATTACTGATTCTCTTAAGTTGCTGCTGCTTTAGAATTCTAAGTATGTCTCTCATAACAAAGCATCCACATATTTTCACACAACAGGTTAAAATTTATTTAAGAGGTGTGATAACTTTTTTTATTTTAAGGGACAGATATGGAATACATATGCCCATATTCCAACCATAACAACTAAAATTATGCCTTATTAAGCTTCAGCATGTAGGATAACTGAATAGTATAGCCTTTACTAACTCTGAATTAGAAGACAAGACTATTTGAGAGACTCATTGGATAGCTTTTCTTCTGGACTCACATTAGCCAGACTTTGATCAAATTAAGTCTTGGGAAAACCATAGTTTTGAGAGCATAGAACAAATCATCCTTTTTCTATCACATTACAGATAAAACAGACCTTGGCCACCATTTCTCCCAGCAGTTTTAAAGGATGAACGTTGGATTTCCTGACCTCCTGTGATAGAAAACCTGCTTTTAAATTTTTGGGAGTCTAATCTTGGTCATACACAAAAAGGATATTTCATTATGTAACAAAATTAATATAAGTAATTACTAGGAAAAAGTAAAATGTGTTTTAATTCTTTCTTTCCCCCAGATCCAGACGAAGGTTCCAAAGTCAACCTCAGTGGATTTGTGAAATAAAATTACTTCTGTCATTTTCAGCTTAATATTAGGCAACAGGAACAAATTAAGTGGAAGGGCAGCTATTATTACCTATTTAGTTTTAAAAATATACGGTTACTGCCCCTTAATATACCCCTTTTGTCATCAGCTCTTCTTCCATGCATCATAAGTCTTTACTCAGCCCTGTCATGATTCCAATAAGATTATTTTAAAGTTACTCTTACTACCAAAATTCTATCAATTAACTGACAAATAGTTTCTTTTTAAAGGAGTGTCTTCCATATTTATTCTAACAAGCTTCAAAATTTGTTCCATTTCTGAATCAAGTTTTTTTTTTTCCTGAAAAATAATACAACTTTGTGACTTTTACTGTTTTTTTTGTGGGTGTGTTTTGCCAAGCATGTTCCCTGTCCCCAACTGAAGAGGAAAAGCTTAATTTCTGGGTTTTTATTTTTAGTTTAAATATATTGAATCAGTGGCAACAATTTAGTGCCCCTTAGTAGATAAAGATTGCATTATTTATACTTGTTTTCTTTTTCTAAGTATTGTTTTTGTACTTTAAAACTATGGGAGAAATATCACTGGTCTGTCAAGAAAGAGCAGTAATTATTACTGAGTTATATAGGTAAGTCCAGTGAACCAGTCATTTCTTATACAAATAAAATTGGTGATATTAATGTGTATCTAGAGCAATTTGAATTACCAACTTCATTCTCTGTTAGTAAACCTATATAATGACACACATAAAATCTCACAGTTGATTTCTGGTATTTGAACTCCCCAGTATTTTACTTCTGTGTGTCCTATGGCCAGTTTGGTCTTTTTTCAACTGATACGATTCTAGGCCCTAATCAGTATTATTTTTTTCACAGATAATACAGTGTTAGAATGTATTCCTTTTCTGACATGTTTGTCCTATTAGCATAGTCTATTCGAGAATGATAAGGTTTATGTAACTCATGACAGATGCTTAAGTATGCGTTTAAACTCACATACAGCTTTATGTTCCTCTTAAAGCTGTAAGAAGAGAGGGGCTTTTCCTCATCAAGAGGAAACTTTTTGGGAGACAGAATATGCATTTAAATTTTTTCCCCCACAAAAGGCAATGTGCATTTTTCTCTCTAAATGTTATGTCCTAGCAGTTGCAAGTGCTTTGTCCTACATAAAATTTTATTGGAAACTCCTGTGCACTGAAACTCTGAATAGAACTCTTAGGAAATGAATATTGCAAAGTCATTTGAAAAGAACAGCCATCTAACCAAAGGTAAAACTTGATCTCATTTTAGGTTTAGAAATTCTAGTTTTATTTGAGAATCACATAATTTAATATACCAGTTAAAACAGTCCCCAAAGGAATGGAAAGGAAGTATAAATAAAAGAATGAAGTTCATTTTTCATTTTATGATAGATAGTGTGGAAAGCATTGGTGTGTATATGGAAAGCATTGATGTGTATAGAGAAACTGGAAGACAACATGGCTTATTTTCTGTGTATAAATATGTGTCTATGTTTAAGGCTAAAGCACTAAAATTGTACCACTAAAATTGAATAATTATTTCATACACAGAAAGACAAAACAGTGAAAGATGAAGTCATTATTAATTAGGTAGGCTATCATGGCTATTTTTAAGATTGGAAAGAAGTTGAAACCCCAGTGCAAATTTCTTTCCCAGCATCTACCATTTTGCTCCTTAAGAAAGCTGCTTCACTTCACATTCAGAAGCACTAATGTGGGAGGAGAATCCCAGTCACTTCAGCAGCAACCTATATGGATCCTTACAGAAGGACAGTGGGGCCCAGCCCCTAGGAGCCCTGACTTCCCAATATTCTTAGCATGAGAGTTCTAAGAATTTAACTGAGATTTTACAAGATGTAAAATCCATCATGGTTTGACTGAGTACATTCATGATAATTAGAGAAGGCAGTTCATCCTTTCTTAAGAGGTAAACTAAATGCAAATTAAGAAGAGATGAAAGTAATCTCTTACAGAGTTGTACAGGTATCAGATTAACAGACATTTAGTTTAAGAGAAATAAAATAATTGTGGCGATAGCAGCAGAGCAAGTGGATGGTTGGTCCTTAGCAGCCAAAGCAGAGCAGTTGGGAAGTATGTGAGTTCCTAGCATGGAGCTGAATGGCTTGCTGCCTCTCCTTTCCTTGGTTCCATTGCTATTAGAGACCTGCCTTTATTTTCCTGTTGTTTTTCTCCCTTACTTTGCATTATTCAGGAAATAGTTCTTTTTGTCCAAATGTGAGGAAAATAATTTAGAAAATAACCTTATACATGGCATTATTTTTTTCAAAAACAGTTCTCTGCAGTGATAGCACAATTTTTTGGTAAACCAATTTCAGGTTATTATTGTTTTCTTTAAAAGTTTGCACGAAATTTGTCTTTCTCAAAAAATACGTACTTCTGGCTACATATTTAAACTTTTAAAATTAAGGTAGCTTCTCAGATTTGAAAATAATCATGTTGAATCTATGGCTTTCTCGACTACAAGATCACCATACTTTTCTCTAATTTTAAAAAGCCAATATCATTACAGGTAAGATCTATAGTCACTAGGTTAAGGCAATAAAAATTCTGGTAGAACTTGGGGGGGAAAATAGGTTAAAAAGAATAAATCAAAAGGATCAGCTTAGTTCATTTCCTTTTTATGATGCATCTAAATTTTGTTTCTTGCTGTGGTGATTAGCTGAAGCAAGGAGAGTTAAAAGTAAGATTTTATAAATTAAAATACATTTCTGCATTTGAGGTATCAGTCTTGATAGTAAACCTTAAAAGCTTACTTTCTGCATTGGATTTCAATCTGTGTAATGTCAGAGCACAGTAGTAATGTGGGATAGAGTTACTTATATTGGAGCATAAGAAATTTGTGCTGGTCAGTGCTACAGTCCAGTAACTTAACCGGCATGAAGTCACACTCCACTTACCAAACATAAAAAAGTAAAAACACCTCATGAGATTTGGAAGAGGTTAATGTAAGCGATATGAGAAGTTTGCCTAGGAATAGAGAGGAACCTGCTTATTGGTGTGGCTGGCTCATAAATGCCTTTCATACGAATTGGCAGAACTCTGATACTGAGTTGCCTCTTAACAACAACCTTCCAGAATGTATTTGCTTACATATGGTGGAAGAAGAAGTGAAGGGGACAAGATGAGAGTTTCCCCTATACTAATTTTCATCCAAAGTATGTTTCATTGTAGCAGACCTTTGGTTTATTTTATTATTTAATCAAAGCCACCTTTCAGTTTTTTTATGGCGCCATCACCTTGGACAGGGTCGTCCAATCTTCTGGCTTCCCTGGGCCACATTGGAAGAAGAAGAATTGTCTTGGGCCACACATAAAATACACTAACAATAGCTGATGAGTATTAAATAAATAAATAGGGGGTATCCCTGGTGGTGTAGTGGCTAGGCTTTGGCGTTCTCAACACTGCAGCCTGGGTTCTATTCCCAGCCAGGGAACCACCAAAAAAGAAAAAAACAAAACACCCAAACAATAAAAAGATAAATAAGGTCGCATAAAATCTCGATGTTTTAAGAAAGTTTACGAATTTGTGTTGGACCACGTTCAAAGCCGTCCTGGGCCACATGTGGCCTGCGGGCCAGACAAGCTCGACCTAGGAGGACAAATAACCAATTGTTTGCCTTGGATTCGAGTGTGTCTGCTCATTACACAGTCTTGTATACCTTCAAGCCAGTTACTTGACTGAACTTCCACTGTATTACCGTAGTTCTTCCTGTGCCCTTTCCTCTGTACCACCACCAATCAGAGGGACGACTTACTACCAGAAAGATAAGGACTTCTAAGAAAGAGCATGGGTTCCATCTCACTAGCCCTTTATCATGATCTCTGAAGTCCCTACCCAGACTTCCTGATGGTCCTATTTGCAACACCAGCATCGTGGGAATAGGCGGAAAGACTGTGGGGAATCCCAAAAGAATAATTGATCATGACAATGTTATTCTTTTGAACTATCAAGTAAAATTGTGAGCCACTCACATTTGCGAAAAGAGCAGAACTCTAAACTCTTATCACATTGTGAAGATTAATTTCTTGCTATTTTCCAGATGAGCACAGAAGCTTGTGTCAGTGAAGAGTATTTAGGAGGGGAATAGGGTGTAAAATGAACCTTTTTCAAACCTTCTCCCTCTACTCATGTTTCCTTCACCCCCTCCCACGTCGTGTTCGTCCAATGATGCTATTCTATGAAATCTTGAGCTGTAGTTGTCGGAAGTAACTATGGAATGTGATTAGTCCTCTGTGGGTGCTGCTTCCCCTCTTCCTCCCTTGCTTCCTCACTCTCCACTCTGGTAAATGGGAAAGGTGACGTCAAAGAATTGATGCTTGCTGGACTCTTGTTGTATCTGTGACTATGCTATTAGCTGTCTCTTTCCTCCTTACATGGGTAGAATTCTTAGGAAGTGTGGAGTTCCCTTCTTGATAAGTAGGTTAAATGCACAATGTGGTACTGTTTTATAGTTTCTAGATGGTTGTATAAAGCAAAAAGTTAATGTGGTTATGTGTTTTTAAAAGAAAATAAGTGATTGGTTACAAAACTCTGTCCTTTTTTCATTATTACAAGCTCTCTCTGTTTTCCAACAGTTTGCTGACTCCTTTGTCACTGGTGAATGGTTAGTGTGATTGTGTTTTTCTCTCTGAGTTTCTTGGATTCCTGAACACGATTCCTCTCAGGACTAACTTGTATAAGGGTTTAGGGCAAACAAACTTCAAGGGTGAAAAAAAAAATTAACTCTTTTACTAAATTAAAAAATCATCTTAAGTGGTCTTTTTTCTTTAGGTGATATATGAAGTATGACTAAAGTAATGGGATTAATGCAACAAGTCGTTTTTTGATTTTGTTTGTTTTCAACTCACACAAAGAATTTTAAGTGTTAGGTGAAATGATATGTTTAGTTGTATTTTAGAGAGCTGGACACCTGTTAACACTACATATCCATGCCCTGTGTGAGAACTGAACTATTACAGAATTCCTGAATTAGTTACCACTTCTTATATCTGTCTATATAGGACAAATTATAAAATTAACTGACCCTAAGATGAATTATTCCAAATGCAAAAAGACTAAATATTTTATTGACCAAAGCATAAAAGCCATTTCATTTTATTTTAATGCCAAAAGCTCTATTCTTACTATTGTATGCCCAGGTAGGCTACACCAGAATATGATAATATGGAGTTTCCAGATTAAATTCGAGATAACTTGTGAATATATATGAATCACTACTCAGTGCCCCTTCCTATAATAGAATAATAATACATGCTCAACATTTGTATGCCTATAGTATTTTACATTTTTTCAAACGTACAGCATCTCATATGTGGGTTAACAAGTCATCTCAATTTGTAGATGAAAAGACAACAGACCAGTGGCGTGTACAATCCCAAGTGAGTGGAGGAGGCCACTCTCTGTTAATCCATTTTAGATACATCCACAGTCTGGACTATGTTTTAGTGACCTGTGTCTTTATGTGGACAATTTCGATTAGATCTTTTTTCTAAGTTTATAAGAATAATAATGACCAATTTTATACTTTCTGATTGACTTTTCCTAGTTTTCCCCCTCTTCCTAAGGGAATTAAGAAGTTTTTGAATTTTTAAAAATTAGTATGTATTTATTGAGTTTCTATCCTTATCGTTTTATAGTTTCATGAAGACAAGCAGGAGAGGTGATGAAATTATTTCTAAACTGCTTATCTAAAAGCACTGCCAAAAAAGACAGAGTGTCTTATTACCAGGTAGCCACCCAGGGTAAGCGGAATTTTCTATCTCAAGTTAGAGACTCCTCTTCACCACTTCCCAGGGGGATATTACTCTTTTTTTGATTCATCTTTTTAAAAACAATAGTATTAGATCTGTCAATATTTATTCCTTCAGAACTTTCTATTGCCAAAAAAAACCTGTCTCTATAATTCATCTTATAATTCACTTACTTAGAAATTTCTTAGCTGAATGGATGTACTTTTTTTTAACAACTGAGGACAGCTTCCCACACAGGAAATTTTTTATAATTAAGTAACACATGAGCATCAAAGTTCAACCAGTGTTTACCGTTATAAAATGAAGTTTTCCCCCCAATATTCATATGGTTTATATTGATTGCATAGCTGAATGAGAATGAGGTTGATACAGCATTCTACCTTGCTCCAACTAGAGCAGCCCTGTGGTTTTCCTGCATAAGTGAATAGAATAACCAAAGTTAATGTATGATTTTTGGCAGTAGATTTACTATGCAATTCTACTTAACTATGGTAAGTTTGTAGGGTAAGGAGAAAACCCAGTAACTCAAGAGAAATAGGCAGGTACCGAGAACCCAGGACAAGCATATTCATATTAACTCCCAAATCCTTTGCCACTTTACTAAATTTAAAAATCATTATTTACTATGTGGTTCAAGTCAACAAATTTGCTTATTTATGGTTTCTTAAACACTGCCTTCTGTAAAAATAAAAATCTTAGTTAATCAGGGCTTCTGTATCCCTTTTATGAGGACATACCAAAAGATAGATGAGAAACATGAGTTTGCCAAAGATTACTCCTATCAACTATTGGATTTAGACCTTTTTTCTGCATTTCTATAGATTCTTTAGAAAACTTTAAGCCCCTCCCTGTCAACCTTAGTCAAAAGACTTGCTGTGTAGAGTATGTACCCTGCTGCCAGCTATTGTGCCCACGATGGCATACCCTGGTTTCCTTCTCTGGCAGTGCCCCAATTTTGACTGGTCTGGAACTCTAGTAGTAATACAATTCAGGGAAGAGGAGACATTCTTTTTCCAAATGTGCTTTATTGTCACCAGGAAGTTACACAAAATCATACTTACCAAAATGTCTTAAATGCCTAGTAAATAGTAGGGGCTTAATAAATATTTGTTAAACTGAAGAGTAACTTCTAGAGCCTATCAGTAGCTGAGCTGCTGAGCAAGTGTAGGAAGGAATTGGTGGTTTTGACGGGCTGCGCCTCCTAGGAAGGCTTGCTCACTGGCAAACTTGTCGATCTCCTCACTTGGATCCTTGTGTGAACACTTGATTCTGATGCTCCTTTCCAGTAATTAGCTGGTACTTCTTCATCCTGTGGACTTTCTGTTCTGACCCACAGAGAACAGGCAAGGTCCCAACCAACAGAGCCGAGTAGTCACTGCTTACCCTGATTGCCTACCATAGACAAGGCACATCGCACGTCCCACGTCCGTGTGCGTCGTGTGCTGTTACGTACTGTCCCGGGAGCTGCAGCCATCACAGAACCTAGGACTGGGACTCAGTGCTCACTGGCTCTATAGTTCATGTCCTCTCTCCGTAAAGACACAAACTGTGGAGTGTTGGGGGGAAAGGTTTTTACCTGCGTGGCTGTCAAAACTAGGAAGTGGCTTGTGCATTATTGCTGCTTCCAAAAGCTCTGCTTGTGAAGATCAGAATGTAACATCCTCCTCCCTCCCACAGAACACAAGCACACCGTACGCACACTAGGTCCCTCGGCAAACGGAGCCCCACTTACTGCTGCTGTCTGGGAGTTTTGTCCTCTGCCCCCCCACCCCCCCACCCCCAGGGAACACGAACTTTTTAAAAACTGAGTAGTAACAACGAATTAGCTCCCTGATTGCTTTTCACAGGAGCCCTCTTCCCTAAGCCAGCCACCTCCCTTTCCTTCCTTCCAATTGTTAAAACCTGCATTGGTGATGAATTGGGAGGGATGCTGAAGGAAGACGTACACTTGCAGTGTTTCAGGCATTTGAGATGTAAGGGACTTCAGCTATAGAGCAGTGGGCTGGACGGCTATTGCTAAGTGTCACTGATGCCTACAGGAGGATAACGAACAACTGAGGAGAAGCACCAGGCGAGTGGAAGCCAGATGTGGAGCCAGAAGGGCTCTGGCTGCATGCAAAGAAGCGCTCATTGATAGTGGGAGGGAAGAGAAAGTGGGACCAAGCCCAGGACATGATAGAGTAGCAGAACTTCAAAGACAGTTAAATACCCAACTAAGACATGTCTGTTATGCAAGACCAGACACATCAGATGCAACATCTGGTTGGCCCTTTGCCCCCGAGCCCCCCGCAAAGATTTTGCCTCCTCGCCCCATTTCATCTATGATGAGAGACAGTAAAGAGGCCTGTCTTGTGCAAGACAACATGTGCACCCCTCAGGATCCTCTGTGACTCAGCGGGGGACATGCTAAGGGAGGATAGGAATTACACACTAAAGGAGCTACAAATATACTACAAATACACTACGAATATACGTCAGCATCTACTGATAGGAGCGGGAAGAAATCCTAGAGGGTGCTTGAAGAAAGGGGCCAGAAAACAAGATTGAATAGAAAAGAATTTTTTAATTGGAAGTACTCCCCGAGATACAGAATGTAATGCCCTAGTACGGATTTCAGGCGTTGGCCAACTTGTTACCAGCTTAGCTCCTAGAAACATGGAGAAAGTGCTAGAGTCACCCAATTTGTACTTCTTGGCTTACACTAATAGAAGAAAAAAAGATGGACAGCCAAGAGGCTGAGGGCAGTTGCCTCAATAAAACGTCACAATCCCTTGCTCGATTTCCAAATCTGAGCCAGTTTTCAGACCCAAAACTATTGACAAAACAGGTGGTTGAGTCCACAGGAGGGAAAGATACTGCCATAGCATGGCACGTAGACACAGTAATGATTCCCATAGGTCTTCCCCACAGGCATTTAATGGCTGTTCACTCTGCACTAGGATAAAGGAAATGCCCTGGGACTGTTAAGGACTGTTGCACATAGGGCTTGAGTTGTCGCTGATGCCCAAAGACCTGCGTCATTTTGTTGCTCCTGTTAGATTTGGGTCCTATGGGAGCCAGATAATACACGTAGTCCCGACTAATGTCCAGTTTACAGAGATCCACAGCATCCGTGGACCCACCCACTGGTCACATTACCCAGTCCTCCAATATATAATTGGGATGACCTGTGTGGCAGTTGGCCCAACCCTTGGTCTGCGAAATAAGAGCTGTATTGGGAGAGACCAAGTGAGAGTGTCTCAGGTATAAATGGGGATAGAGGGGACTAGAGATCATTGCCATATTCGATCCTCCTCTTTCTCCTCTCCATCCTTATTTGACCAATCTGGTCCCTAAAGGCACTAACTGGATTAGGAAGGGTCACTGCAGACCATCACACGTTAATCACGTATAATCCCAGTCTCAGACACGGTGCTAAATGTGGTGTCTTCATTAGACTAGATCAATACAAGCTCAAGTATATGGTGTTAGCCATTGACTTGGGTAAGGCATTCTTTTCTTTTCCAATCAAAACAGAGGATCAGATAGTACTTCACATTTCTGTGGAAATGACAGTACACATTAACAGTTTTGCTCCACAGCCATTTTAAGCCCAAAAAGACCTGGACAAGCTGTACATTCACAGAATGGATCATATTGATCCATTACATCAATAACATATTGATTGGGTCAGATGAGCAAAAGGTGGGTAGCATGCTGGAGACTTTTATAAGATGTGTTTTCCCAAGGATTGGAACCTCATTGGCCTGCCAGTGGCTGCCTTTCTTGCTGTGCCCTTTCTCTTTAGACCTGTCAAAAGGTAATTTTTTAAAGAGGGCATAAGCATGTTTCTCATATAGCTATAAAATGAACACGTGTCAGAGATTTTGTCATTAATGAGAACCAATAAAATGGGTGTGTGTGTTTGGATTCAAAAGAGAATCCAAACACACACACACACACACACACACACACACACACGGTGCCAAAAAAAGTATACATATATTAAGAAAGGAAAAAACTATTAAAATTGTAATAATATATACTGACAACAAAGGAGGAATACAAGTCACCTTTGACTTCTGCAATTACAAGAGGGGCTCAAAGTGGTCACCATCAGTGTCTATCTAATAGATAACAAACATCCCTTAGGATGTGTGTACAGTTTCTTGGCACCCTGCTATATAGACATCTGAAACACAGAGAAAAACTTATAAATAAAAGCAAAATCAACAAAACTGGTCAATATTCATGAGGCAGTTCCACCAAATACAACTGACAATTCTATGGGAAAAGATCATTTGCATTACTATCAATTTTTCTGCAACTTACAGAATTGTAAAATACTCAGACAATCTGGAAGGATACATTAGATACTACACCCAATAATCTTTTTGTTCTATTTCAAACTCTTTCATGTTTTCTCACACATTTTCATTAATGGCTGATTTCTCCACCCCAAGTTATACATTTATTTATCAGATCATCTTACATTTTTTATCAAGATTTTATCTTCTAATCCATAATTTCAGTAATAAGCAGTAATAATATTTGGTCCTATATTATTTCAGAAATTCTTTGTGTGTTTATTTTTTATTACATTTATTGGGATTACATTGGTTAATAAAATTATATATGTTTCAAGTGTGCAATTCTATAATACACCCTCTGTGTATTACATTGTGTGGTCAGTTCACCACCCAAAGTCAAATCTCCTTCCGTCAACCATCTCTTTGACCCCCGTTAGCCTTTCCTACCTGCCCTTCCCCCTTTCCCTCTGGTAACCACTGAACTGTTGTCTGTGTCTATGAATTCTTTGTTCATTTGTTGCTTTCAGTTTCATATTTCACATATGAATGAAATTATGGTTCTTGACTTTTTCTGTCTGAGCTATTTCATTTAGCATGATATTTTCAAGATCCATTCATGCTATCACAAATGACCATGTTTCACCTTTTTTTATGGTGTATATGTACCACATCGTCTTTATCCAGTCATCTATTGAAGGACACGTCAGCTGTATCCTGTGCTGCATCGTTTGACATAATTTTTAAAAGCACACACAATGAAATGCTTTTGTTCTCAATACCCTAGAAAAATATCCTTTTCCGCTTTAGCCAATTAGCTAATGCCAGCAGCCTGGCTTAGGTTTTCGGGCAGATGGAATTCACTTCAGTTCTCTTCTAAATCTTCACAGCAATGGCCCAACTCTTAGCAAGAGGTATTATTATTAATAGCAATATCAGTATTAGCAAGAGAAAATGTTTTGTCTTCGATGCCCCATACTGAAGAATTAGAAAAAGCTAACCCCTTTTTTTGGTGACCTGTGGGGATCTACCAACCACGATTTTCACTACTGCTCTCTTGGGGACAGAGGTAAGTCTCCTGGGGCCAGCTCCCAACGCTGCTGGACAATGGAGCTGGACACTGGGACAGAGCCCAAGGGCAGAAAGGGGAGTAGGAAACTAGAGAGATGATTCTGGGTAAACAGCATCTTAGAGGGTAAACAGCCACGAACCACACAGAGTACCATTCCAGAAGTGGCCACTTATGAAAAAGGGTGACGTGGGGCCCGATGGGGCGGGACTTTGCACACATAACACCAGAGTTTTCAGTGCTGGACAACTCACAGCCACTGGCATTCCTAGAAGGCTGTCTGAGGTGTGAGAAGTTGTAGAGAATCCCCTTCGGCCTGTTACCTGGCTTCCTGGGGACTCTCAAATCTCTGCTCTGCTCGGCTCAGTAAAGGTGGCACTCCATACCTTGTCTCAGCCAGCTAGGCTCTGAAAAGGGGCACTGTGTCACAGCTGCTTCACCATAAATAGGCACTTCTGCATACAACCTCGATGTCCCCCAGGGGCTCCTTGGGGCAGCATCCTCCCTTTGAACATCCTACTCTCCCCTAGATCCCATCTACCCCTTCGCTCTCCACCATCATACTTTTAAAGTGGGTTTGGACCCAACCTCCTGAGTCAGTAGCTACTTACCTTTTAATTACTAGTTGATCCTTTTATTATTTCCAAGGACTCTACGTTTGTAAAGATTTTGTCCAACAAACCACCATATTTATTGCATAATAGTCCTTGCCCCTATGACAACCGGTATTGTCATAGTGAGTCGATACAATACCAATCAAAAGCAAAGCCATTTCTCACGGTAAATGCATAATTTCCACTGGACTTCTTTAAATATTGGAAGTAGCTTATGGTCTGCTCCCCACTAGGTGACTGGGACGCCAGTTTGGGAACCGTCGTCGTGAGGGCTAATGTTGAGTGACTCCAGCCAACTGTCTCCAGTTCTCGCTTCTCACGGGCAAGCAAGCTGAGATGGTTCGTTTGGAGGTGAACTGACACATCAGAGCGGAAATGGAGATGTTTTTAAGGCTCCCCTTGTTTTGGTCTCTAACTCCTCATGACACTAGACTTTCTAAAAAATAAAATAAAGCTGGAATGGGCTGCCACTTGCCCCGAGGGAGCCTTTTCTGCTTGCAGTCTGGCCCTTTCTGTGGGATCCTGGGACCATCTCCGCAGGAAGGCACCTGAGAGGAGATTTGGACTGTGTCGTCCCCCAAGGGTGTTCTATTAGATGTTGATTCTGAGGGGAATGGCATCTGTGGTCAATCCCTTTTGAGAACAGCAGAAGGTACACTGGTCAGTCTTGTCTTCACTGCAGGATTTCCCCTTGAAAGGCCTTGAGCCTATTGACCTGCCGGGTAGGAGATGGCAGGCTCCTTCGTTACCTGCCCGAACTTACTGGACCGGAATTCTCTTGTCCAAAGGAGCACTACTAATACCTGAGGGGACCCGGGGTTTGAAGAAGTCAGTGGGAGACCTGCTTCAGTCCAGCATTTCCAGGTGAGAAAACTGAACTCCGTGGAGTGGCCAGAGCTTGGCCCCACAGGAATCCTTGGCTTTTTTAATTTGGGCCTTTCCCTCCATACCTCACCCACCACGTACCTTAATTTAACCCAGGAAAAACCTTTCCAATGGACCATGGAAGGAGAGGGAATTCTGCTCCGAGAGAGGCTGCCTCTGAGGCTCATTTGTGTCTTCAGCCAAACCTCCAGGCTGGTGGGGACAAGAGGGACTGCCCCACAGGACAGGGCATTGCACAGCTTGGGGGCTAGAAAGGGCTTCGGCTCCTGAGGGCAGCATCTACACAGGCAAACTTTGCGGACTCCCCTGGGCCTTGCAGGCTGGCCTCCTCTGGCGGGTGTCCCCATGAGCCCACGTCGCGTGGCCTGGGGCGGTTAGAGGCATCAGGCCTGTAGCTGCTGGCGAGGGCTCCCCGGTGTCTGTCCCCACTGTGGCAGGGACATGTCTCCAGAAGGAAGAGAGGATTTGACTGCTCTTCAGGGCTTGTTAGAAGCATCTCCAGCCAGAAGTGAGGGGTCAGCAGGGCTCCCCACTGACCTCCTCACTTGCTTGAGGCAGTCAGTGTTCAAGGGACTGCCAGCAGCAAGGGAAACAGGCACTTGGCCCCCTTTCCGTAGTGGCCTCCGTCTCCCAGTCCAGAGGAAGGACACACAGGAAACGATAGAAAAGCAGAGGGCTGGGCCTTTCCAGTGCAATGGCTCTACCTTCCGTGCAGCCAGGACGCGTACTGTCTTTCCCCACTGCCCAAGGCAGCTTCTGGAACTCGGGGAGACCCACCGCTCCCCAACGCGGAGCCCCTCTGCTTGGCCAGGTTAGACCCCCACCGGCACAGCCAGACCGCCTTCCCTCCCCGTCTACCCTGCGGGAGGTGACCACCCCCTGCCCCAGCCTTGTCTCCCTTGGAGCATCAGGGGGGTCAGGAGGGCTCTGGTCTGAGAGGGAAGCATCTGAGAGCTGTGCTTGGTGGGGCCATGGGAGGGCTCTCTCTGGGAGGCTAGTCCCTGCTGTAATGCGGCCAGAAATGGGGTTGCCAGGCCTGGGGCGGGGCTGGGGGCTGGGGGCAAATTCCTGGGCCTCCTTGAGTCTTAGCTCCTTCCTCTGTGGAATCTGCCCCGGGGGTTGCTGGGGGGTGTTAAAGAACATGAAATGCTCCAGTGGCCACGCTGGTACCTGCCTTTCCCAGGAGAAGACAGTGCGAGGCAGACGGCGAGTGTATCCGGTCCCTGTGGCAGTGGGAGGGCAGCCCTGTGGGGAGGGACACTCCCAATCCGGGAGCCCAGTGCACCCGACCTGCGTGCAAACCTCCTCAGAGAGTTTCTGCACAAGGACCACGGATCTCCACTGTCCCCATTACACTCCTGCCACCCGATCAAGCTCATACCCAGGCCTGAGCGTGACCCCCACCACGGTAAGTGCTGGGGTCTTCATAGTAAACATGAAGGGGACTGCATGCCCCTTTAAAACAATTACACGGTGTAATTATGCTCCTTTGTAAGAATCCTTGTTAAATGAGCATGGTTACGCGGAGCATCCCCAGTCCCCAATTTTGACCGGACCACCCTGCGGGGTCACCATTTGGGAATGTCAGCTGTTAGACGCTGCACGGTGACAGATGTATCGTGCTAAGGAAGCCTGTCCTTCTAGTACGTTGCTATCTTTGTAGTTTCCATTGAAATAACTGTCATTTTTCACTGACCTATTGGTGTGAGGACCACACTGATGCATTTTCCTGTCGCCCCTCAGACTAATATCGTACCAAGCGTTTCTGTCTTTTCTCAAAATGAAAAACTGTCACAAACATGACTATAGCTCTCAGTCACACTCCAATATTCTTGTCCCTGAACCTGCTCTCGTTTGTAGATGAGAAGATTGCCTTGGCCAAGACGACAGTGATTCTTGATAGACAGGTTGAACTCAGGAGTCCCCTCTTCATCCTGCCGACGGCCCCCCACAGAGCAGGCGTTGGGGGGTAGGAGGGGGTATTAACTCCCCTAATCGCAGTCACCGCGCTATGATTAGGATTATGAACTGAAAAGCCACGGTTTGGACTCGGCCACGGGCACAGATGTCTAGTACCATCAGGGCCGAGACAGGGTGTGTGGCATCGAAGGCTGCGAAGTCTTGGGTCCGTACCGCCGGGGAAGGCCCCCGCCTGCCAGGCTGGGGGCGCGTGCAGGCTGACCCTGACCAGGTAAGAACCACACTTCCGTTTGCCTTGGGACATAGTCAGGTCAGGCAGGTGTGGCACAGGTGAGCCCAGCATCCGTGTGTTCACCTGTGTGCGTGTATGTTGGAGAGTACAGAGAGGCACAACGAGGAAAGGAGGTGGCTGCTCTCTGCAGGTGCCCAGTTATCGTGTTGCCCAGCTGTGTGTGGCTCTCCTGTCCTCTCCCAGCCTGCTCTGCCTGCTTCTACTCTCCCCTTCCCCATCCATTTCTTCTGGAGCCATTTTATCTCCCAATTTCCAGGCTCACTCAGAATGGAAGTACGTAAGGCCCACCCCACTATGTGTGGTCAATGCCCCTTTGGGGAAGACAGAAGGGCAAGGAGGCCTGGGCATCAGGTGTAATTGGGAGTCGGGCAGGGAGCCTGGGAGCTGGTCTTGCTAGTGACTGACCTTCTCACAGGCCCCGGGGCAGGACCGGCCACATTGAGTGAAGGAAGCAAATCCTTTAGCAAGTAGTAGCCCCCTCTGCTCCTCTTCGGCATCCTTAGCTGATAGGGAATTTTTTTTGTTTAACTTAACCATCTGGCATTAAGTCGATCCCTTTTACGTGTCAGGCACATTAGGCGCCAAGGGCCAGAGACAAAACTACGGATCGGGAAGTGCTCCGTGAGGTATCAGATGGCACCAACCCAGGTGGTAGCGCTCGGGCCCAGGACGCGCTCACCCAGGTCGGGAGGACTGCGGAGGGTGCTGGGGAGGGCTTCCCTCTGGGGAGGTGACATTTGAGCTGAGGGCACAATGTCTAGTAGAAGACAACCGAATTGGTACGTGCGTGTGAGGCGAGGTGCATGGAAGGAAAGCCGGACACAGGCAAGGCGACGTGAAGCCCTGTGGCCAGACAAGGGGAACTACAAGCAACTCAACACAGTGGACTCGCAGTGGTCCAGCCCCCGTGGGGATCGGTAGATGCTGGATAAATGCAGCCGGTCCTTGAAAGCCACTGGCCACACTCAGGGAACTGGCAGCACGTCGGAGCTTCTTTGTGCCCGTTACTTGAGAATGCCAAGTACTTACGTTCCAGTTAACTGAGAGTCTACTGCGTATGGGGGGCGTGCAGGGTGGGCTGTCGGGGTGGTGAGGGCTGAGGCAGAAGGGACCGTGTGCCACAAAAAGGAGTCTGAGTTTTAACCCCAAGCTTGTGCTTCGCAGAGTCCACAAGGAGGTGTTCCAGAGAGCAGATTCCTGAGTCTTACCCCGACCCGGGGAGGTGAGACCTCAGAGTCAGCCTCTGCCCAGTGTCCCAGGTTCTCTACGCAGCACAGGTCAGACCAGCCCTGGGGACTCGGCGGGAAGGCGGTCCCGAAGCTCCCTGGGGCCTTTGTTGCAAAACGATGAGGCCTGAGTGAAGAGGCAGAGAGCTGCGAGCCCCCCGGCCGCCCCTCAGACCACGTGACCCCTGACCAACACAGGAGCAACCAGAAAATTCAGAGTTCCCGTGGGACAAGCTCCTTCAAGCAGGACAGTAGAGGGGTGGCAGAGGTCTCCCACCCCATCCCCCCCAAACCTGACTCTAACGGGTGACTTCGAAGGGCTCCTTCTCACCTAGCCCTCCATCCTAAGTGCAGCCTGATTTCCCGTCCCACACGGCTCCTTTGCAAGCTGAGTGTTCAGAGCACTTTAGGGGAAGTGGGGAGGAGGAGTGAGGCTCGTTTCCATCCAGGCTAAGTGGAAGGAGGCTTCTTGGGGTGGTAGGTTCCCCTAGTTGTTCAAAGGGAAGAAGAGGGCTATGTGAATGCTAGTTACCATGTATTTGTGTTCTTCCTAGATGTCTCTCCAAAAGATGGTAATGAAATGAAAGATTCTGGTACATTAGGACATAAGGTGGTTCTCCAGCCCAGAAAGGTGCTGTGCTCAAGGGCTACGGCCCGGCCCGGTGCAGACAACCTTCTAGGGGCCTCACCCCGACCCTGTAGGTCCTCACCAGGCCGCACCAACCTGCTCTTTGAAGCCTCAGCCCTCACCTTGCCTTTCCCAGTTTAATTTTTACCCTTAGTAACCCTGAAAGCAGGCAATTTCACACCTCGGTGCCTGTGTTTATGCTAATCTCTCTGTTTGAAATGCCTTCTCCTCCCCCTCCCCCTTTGTTTGGCTAATTCCTGCTCATTGCCCAAGACCCGGCTCGCTCTCGTGGTGGTGCCCCCTCCCACTCAACACGCACCTCAACCCAGCTGTTCCTGTGAGCTGACCAATACCACCACCCTGTGCTGCCCTCAACGGAGCCCTCTTATAGGAAGTGCAGGCTCCTGCCCCTCCCCTGACGCACCTTGACCAGAAATTCCTCAAGGACAGGCTCTGTGGTCATAGTTTTGTGTCTCTCCACATAGTAGGAACTCAGGAGATACTTGCTGAACCAAATAGAATCCAGATAAACAAGAAGGGCCCTCAGATATATGATGTCATGAAATGTTGATAGCATTCTGAAAATTTGCTTATTGGTGTTTTAAGGACACATGGTATTTTAATGCCTCTGTATAGAGGTGATACCCTCCCCCCCCCCCAGGTTAAGTGTAAAATAACAAATTCAATGAGTAAACTGAAGGTGATTATTTACATCTCAAAAGGTTGTGGGAGGGGCAGTTTGTCTTTAAACATTAAGCCTTTGCTGGAACTTTCAGAAACTTGCCTTACAGATCATTAACTTCTGGGGGAGGGGTGGGAGCAGGAGTCACAGACAAGTTACCTCTAAAAGTTGAGCCCTGAGATGCCTCAAGGAGGAAGCAAGGCACAAGGTCTTGGAGCCAGAGAGGACTGGGCTCAGATTCTGATCCTTCTAGCTGTGTGGCCCCCTTAATCTTTCAGTACCCTAATTTCTTTATCCCTAACGCTGGGAGACACTATACCTACTTTTCAGGGTGCTTGGGTAACGATCTCAAAGAGCCTATGTGGAGTATGTTAGCTCACAGGGGGCCCCCAATAACCATATAGTGTTGTTATTGTTGTTAGGCTGATGTTGCACATGGAGGGGAGCACCGATTTTACCCTGGAATGCAGGAATAAGGAAGGCAGAAGGACCCAGAAAGGAAGGGCTAGCCCATCATGGCCGGGCTGAATCCTTGGACTACCACAGCACTTCCCAGTTGTTCGTTTGCTTTGATTTTTAATCTAAAGCTTTTCATGTTGAATTTGCAGAATACTGGCAGCACATGTGTGAAGCGTGGTTGATGTGAGGGTCTTGGACTCTAGAAGCCCTGCCACTTACTAGCTCTGTGACCTTGGGCAGACCACCCATTTCCTCATCTGCAGACAGGAAACGAGACACAGTGCCCATCTCTTAAGGCCGCCATATGAGATGGGGAAGCCATGTGCTGAGCCCAGTGTGGGTGACAGTATGTGCCCTCACAGGTGGTACATTATTATGAAGTGACCAGTACCAATAAATAGTGGTAAGTGCCCTGTTGGAGGAACCACTTGCTCTGGGAATATGCAGCGGGTGGGCATGTTGGCCCCAGACTCTGGAGACCGTTTGTCATGAGAGCTGAGGGATCTTCGGCCTGTTCTGTATAATAGAGGGGTTGCCCTAAGTATTCTCTCGGGTTCCCAAATTAACCCCAGGCCAATCTACCACAGCTCCCCAAACAGCTGCTCTCAGACCTGGGTGCTTTGACCCTGCCCAGGTGCCCTACCTTTTGCAGGGGCCTCTTCTAGAAACATCCTCTGCCTCCACTCCCAACCTGCACTTCGCTCTTAGAGTGGTCCTCACTGTTGCTCTGCCTGTCATCTAGATGGAGACTGGGGTGCGCATGTGCAAGTAGGGGAGCAGAAGCTCGCTGGCTGCAGGAAGGATGGATGAGCACTTTCCCCGGGTTTCTGCCATCTCCTGGGTCCTAACTCTCTCATTGTGTCCCATCCTGTGTGGGAAAATAGGTTGGGAAATAGGTGGGTCTGCAGAACCTCCCTCCGGGTGGAAAGGGAAAGAAAGTTCCATTGGTTTGGGCCACAGCTGCGGGTAAGTTCGCTTCAGGAGTCCCCAAGCCCCGAGAACCAGTCCCCTCGGGGGCTGGCAACGCAGGTCCAGGCTCTCTCCTTAGCACGACAGGATGAGGGAACCCACCTTCACGTCGGTCACCCGCGCGCCTCTGGGAAGCAGAAACCGATGACCTTGACCTCGGAGGAAGCGGTGCCCTAGGCTGATGGGGACGTCCCCTCAGAGAGGGCAGCAGGCTCCTCCGGAAAAGCTGTCTAAACAAAGGGCATTCCTTAGCGTCCCCCCGGCCAGCCGGGCCTTCCCCCACCGGCCCGGGGTGTAGGGTTACACGCGTTCCCGCGAAGCCCGGCACGGACGTGCTGTCTGCCCAGCTTGTGCTCGCGTCCCCCCGCTGCGCGGCCCGCCGCCGCCCCGCTCTGCCGCCCGCTGCGAGCGGTCCGTCCCGCCGAGCGCTCCGCGTCCTCGCGCTGGGCCGGGGCGTCGTTCCCGAGCCCGGCCCCGTCCTCCCGCCCCGCGGGCGCCGGCTCCGTGGCCGCCGGGGACGCAGCTGCCCGGGGCTCGGCGTGCGGCCAGGGGCGCCGGCGGGCGGCGAGGGCGGCGAGGGCGGGCGCGGCAGGCCCCGCGGCTCCGGCCGCTTCCGCTCCCCTCCTCCCTGCGCGCCGCGCCGCTCTCCCCTCCTCGGGCCTGGAAGGCGCCGGGCTTGGCCTCTCCCCGCTCCGCGCGGCCGTGAACTAGCAGCCGACGCCACTGCCTGCCCGCGCCGGCCCGCTTCCGCCCTCGGACCCGGAGCGCGGCCGTGCCCGACCCCGCCCGGGCCCGCGGGCGCCCGCCGAGCCGCGAGCAGAGCCGGGCCCCCGGGCCCAGGAAGGAAGAGGGGCTCAGGGGGGCTCGTTGGCCCGGGGGTGGAGGGGCCGGAGCGGCGGCGGCCAGACCTGCGGGGGCCGCAGTGAGTACGGAGGAGGTGAGGCGCGGGGCCGGCGGCGGGGCGCTCGGCGGCGGGCCGCGGGGCAGGGGGAGGCCCGCCCTTCGCGTTGCAGCTTCCCGAGTCGGAGCAAACGCGCCGCAGGCGCCCCGCAGCTGCACCATCTGTCCCCGCCGACGGCCCGCGCTGCCCCAGTGGAAGGGTCTCCTTCCCGGATGTCTGCCCAGATGGGCCGTCTCTGGAATACCGGTCCAGAGCTTACCGGCCAGAAAGTTCTTTAATTTAGCTGAAAGCACTCCCCGTCCATGCTCATCGCCCGCTTTCTGGGTTGAGCCTTGCAGGAGAGGAATCCGCGGCCGCGCTGCGCGGAGGCGGCTGTGCCCCTGCGTGCCCGGCGGGGTGGACGAGCCGCCTTCCACGCCGTCCCCAGCCCCGCGGCGGAAAGCTCACGGGACGCCTGGCGCCGCGTGTGTATTTTACTTCATGAAACATGGATCAGTTCAATCGTAATGAACAGCTGTAGAAGGGCTTGCCATTTCGGAGACTTCCTTGGTGAATCCTCAGTCAATATAGGAAGTGAATAATTAACTCCTAATTTGTAATTTATGTAAATATAGATTTTCACATATGCAGGTTACTTCAAGTGGGACATACCTAGAGTTATGAAGTTGAGGGAGCATTTTCTCAGAGAACAGGATAAATATTGAGACGTCGTGGCCTGTATGTGTGTGCAGAACAGCTTGGTGAATAAAATCCTGTGCTCACTTTCATTGTCTGTGAACACTGGCATCAGCCATGCCACCAAGGAGCTGTGTCAGCCCAGCGAGTCACTGAACCTGTCTGGACTGGATGTTCTCATCTGCAAAGTAAGGAGACTGGGCCTAAGGGATCACTGAGTGCTTTGGAACAGCCTTGGCCTTGAAAAGAGAAACTCTGCAGTCCACATTGGCCTCCCCTTAGCACCTGTGGGACATAATCTTGCTGTAGCTCAGTTTTTCCATCTGTAAGATTGAGGATACTATGCCCTTCTGGGCGAACGGCGTGAGGATTATTTCAAGGAGCATGTTTGAAAGCATGTGCGTGCCTGCCTGGCATGGGGCAGGTGCTGGTTGGGGCTCCTGACCGACTACGACCACCCTTTGAGCACAGACAGCCCCATGGCGAGCATGTGGCAGGGTGCACAGGGCACCTTCCACCCCAGTGTCAGATCCTGAAATCCTATGGGCTGTCACAGCCTCACTGAGGTCATCTATCAGAAGCATGAGGCCAGGGTGGGAAATCTGACCTGGTTTTTCACTCTGGTCCACATTTGGCATGGAATTAGTTGTTTGATGTTTGTGCCCCACAGGTAAAACGGGGCTAGAAAACCTAGAACACTACTTTGTCTCAGAAGAAAAAGTAATACCTTATTTATACCATCCGATGATTTATACTTTTCAAAGTGCTTTCACATTATCTAAAGAGTATCTCCTGCTCGGTCCCCAGATTCCTCTTGTCTGGACAGAGCTCAGTATGAAGGCATTTTGGGGACCTAATATGTTGTTGGATCTAGCCAGATGTTGGGTCTAAGGAGCTCTCTGTCTGTTTTCTCTTCCAGAGAGCCCCAAATCAGGAGCAAAACAGCCAGCTCCATGGAGGTGACCTCAGCTGTGGAGAGAAATGGCACTGAGCCACAGCCCAATAATGGACACCTCCCAAGATCCTGGCCCTGCCCTCGGGAAGACAGAACACTGAGCCCGATGGTCCCCCAGCCTTCTAGGGCATCAGGGCTACAGCTCCAAGGCCCCTCCGTGCTGGAGTCCAAGGTCAGGGCCTTGAAGGAAAAGATGACAGCAGGCAAACAGGGGGTGAGCCCCTGCCTCACTACCCACGAGCGGCCATTCCCCAAAAAACCCAAAGGCCGCCGAGCCAAGGTGGGTGGAGCCAGGACCCCATTAGAGGGGTCTTCTCGGCCAGATGCTGTGGTGGTCCTCCACACTCAGAACCTGACCGACAGGCCGCTGGGCAGCAGTGTCAGTGAGGAGGAACCCACCAGGAACGGGGGCCTTGGACTTCCCAGCACGCCTGCCCCTGGGCTCGAGTGCTGGAATGGGGGGTACCCCCAGCCCCCAGAAGCAGTGCAGACACTGCCTGACCACGAGAGGCGTCTGCTGCCAGGGCCTGGCTCTTTGCAAGACAATCCCATCCACAGAATCCCTCCGGGCCGGCCTGGGGGCCCTGGGCCTTGCAACAAAATCACCCACACGCCCGACCTGAAGAAACGAAGGTCATATGTGCTTCCGGATGGCGTAGGCACACGGGGAGCAGACCTGGACAGCTTGTCTCTGACCTCCAAAGAGGATTTTGTCCCCAGGCCAGCCCCGCTGGGAGGGCTCTGGAGAGCTGAAGACCTAGGGGCTCTGGACACTGGGGGCAGCGCCTTGCCCCTGTCTGATCGGGTGGAGAGGAACCGCCTTCTGCTACAGGAGATGCTGATTGTTGGGGGGCAAGGGCCCCCCAAAGTGGGAGTCCCAGCCTGGACTCCATCCTGGGACAGAACTGTGCCAGGTGAGGCTCACTCAGCTGGTCTGGGTGGTGGGGCGGCAGGAGGAAAAGGGGAAGGGGGGGCCGTGCAGGGGGTGGGGTGGGAGAGGGAGGGGAGCACAGCTTGTCACCAACATCATCAAGATGTCCTCTTCTTCTTGGCTTTGACATAGATTCTTTACCACCTCACAGCAATAACAATGGCAGGCCACCCTCTGTGCCTGGGGTGGAGGCTGCTGTAGCTTTTTCCCTGTGGCTTGTGCCCTCCGCTAGAGTGGCTTCTTGCACGGCCCTCCAGGGACATGCCCTCACCACCCCCACCCCTACCCCACCCCGTGGACCTCTCCCCACAAAGTGGCCGCACATCCTGCCCGGTGGGACTGCGCTCAGGTCACAGGGGGTGCTACTGGGGTGTGCAGGCATTCAGGCCTGAGAAGGCACCTTCTTTCCCTCCCCGTTCCAAAAGCTCATTCCTTACCCATGCCCGAGAGGACCCTCACGGGCCCCACAGCCTGTGGCAGTGCCGCCTGCAGTCACCGTGCCAGGCTGTGCCTCCACCTCTCAGGCTGAGACACGGGCAGGGGCCGCATGCATCTGGGGAGTAATTGTCCTCTGGAGAAACCTTTCTCCTCAACATTAGGTGCCTGCTGAGAGCCCAGTTTCCTGCTCTGCCCTGATCTCTGCTTCTGGTCTGGGTCCTAGAGCGACCAGCGGGGGACGTGGACTGGGACTCGGGAATCTCCCTGCAGGACGTGGACCAGAACAGGTAAGAGCTCAGGGTGCACATTTTCTCTCCCTCCTTCCTCGCCATCGTCCCTCCATTTATCCAGCATCGGGAGAGTAGGAGACCTCGGGAAAGCACGACGGCAGGCAAACCCCAAATGGCAGACCAGGGGACAGTGGGCCACTGTGGATCAGCACCCCCATGACCACATAGGGGGTGCCAGGCACCAGTGCCTTAGGCTGTGGCCTGCCTGCTACTTGAGCAAAACCACTGGGCACGAGGCCATGCAAAGAGCATCACACACCACCTGCTCTGCATTCTTAGCAGTCAGTTCCCCTGCCCGGCCTCTGTCTCTTCATCTGTGAAGTGGGCCGAATAGTATCTGTGAGGTTAGCTTCACAGGACTGCATAAGGCTAAAACGAGGGGCTGGTTGTGAGAGCCTTAGGGAAAGTATACGAATGCAAAAGCATTTACTACAGCGATTCCTTTCCCAATCAGGGGTGTGCTGGGGTCCTGTAAAGGCTCTCACCTCCTCCAGCCTCATCGTGATATCCCACAACCTGGGCTCAAACCTCTCCACCAATGTCTCTGGGAAAGGGGCAAGATGGGAAGAGCACTGTCCCGGTGGGGGTGAGGGCCATCTGCGGGCCTGAGCTGCCCCTGCTGGGGTCTGCTCAGAGGCTGGCCACAGCCGACGTGTGTGCCAGGCTCCAGGCCCATGAGGCTGAGCGAGGTCCCAGAGCTGGGAGTGGCCCTGCTCCTCCAGCCAGGCCGTCATGAGGGTCTCGTGATCCCTGCTGACTGCTGAGGTCAGCAGTGTGGCTTCTCCATGATCAGGCCATGCCCTGCATGAACCTCACTGAAGTCGTGACAAAGCGGAGCTGCCCAGATGCAGGTGAGTCAGCTCCTGCTTGCCTACTGGCCTTCTAGGTGCCTGTGGCCAAGGGCCTGCTGGGGAGGGCGTGGTCTGGCCCCTTCGCCCCTCGTTATTTCGGATTTGGAATCACAGTTGTTCCCTTCTGCCAGGGTGTCCTGCCTACATGGCCAGCATTTCTGCCTCTCTTCAGTCCCCACATGGCCAGCATTTCTGCCTCTCCTCATGTCCCCACCCCGCCCTGCCACAGGGTGGAGGCGGGTGACCGCAGGAAGGACTGTGGTCCTCACTGACACTCTTTCCTCCTCCCTCGTCCCTCCTCCTTCCCTGGGGAGCCCATAGAGAAGGGGGGCTTGGGCAGAGGCACCTGATACTGTGGAGAGGCTGCCTTGGGTCCCGCAGCTGCTTCCCACCACTGCCCCCGCCCTTCCTGCCCTGTACGGGCTGGGGCCTGGCTGCACGGTGCCGCCCCTGGGGCTTTGGTCCACAGGTTACTAGTCAAAGGAGGAGCCAAAGCTCCTGACTGGCATTTTGGATAATAAGTAATAAAAACACCCATTTTAATGAAGAACATCAGCTATGGGGAGGGAGGGACCTCCCCTGTCCTGTGAGAAGATGGTATCTGTGTAGAATCCTCCAAATGGGGGTTGCTGGATTATTGTTTAATCTGCCAGGCCATCTGCAGCATTTTAGGGTTCAGGTAGGGTATGTGTGTATCTGTGTAGGCATGTGCATGTAGTGTTTTGTATGGTGTGTGTGTGTGTGTGTGTGTGTGTGTGTGTGTGTGGTGGGCGAGTACATGTGTATGGAGAGAGACACAGAGAGAGAAGGTGCCTTAGTGAGCTTTAGGATTCTGCCTACACACATCCAGGCACAGGGTTGGCATGGGGAAAACCTTGACCTCTGGTTTGTAGAAGGTTGTTCAGAATGCCCCATTGGCCTCTATTGGTGAAGGCAGGACATGGCCTGCTGAGTAGACCCAGAGAACATATCTAGTTCAAAGATGGAAGAAAGGTCGGCCGTGTTTCCAGGCCCCCAGACAGAGCGGCTCCTTCAGCTGTATTCCTGAGTCTCCTGGCAGATAGTAAAGTGGGCCCTGAGACAGAGCAGGGCTCCATCTGCCCCCTCAGGGGGCTGCTGGGATTATTGATGCCACTTCTGTACAGCTGAACTTCTCATTTTATCTCATTTATTGTTCCTGTTTCACTGACGGAGACCCCTCTGTGGAGAGGTTATTAAGTGACTTGTCCAGGTCATACTGCTAGTAAGTGTTGGAGCCAGGATTCACACTCAGAGCTATTTGGCTCCAAGGTGTGCTCTTTCCTCTAGGCTGCACTTCTGCAAGCTGTCTCTGGTGCCCCCACAGGCCGCTCCTTGAGCTAAGGGTCTTGGGGTCTTGTGCCTCCCTGACCCTGGTGTTCTCAGGGGTGGGCAAGGAAGGGTAGGCTCCACCCAATGAGCGTGTTTCTCTCGTAAATCACTGCTGACTGCTGACGTGATTCAGGAAGTCGGGTTTGGACATGCGGGGGGAGGATGAGGTGAGAGGTCAGCACTTCAGAGAGGGCAAAGCAGGACCGGTGTTCTCAGTGACCTTGTTCATGGGCTGACGGGGAACCAGAGGCCATAGAGATAGGAGAGGGGACGAGAGTGAGAAGGAGTGCTCTGCTCGGGGCTGTCACTGCCCTCGTCCATTCTTAGCATCCCTGTGGGCGTCTCGTCCTCTTTTTATATAAAATGGCCAGGACCAGCTCTGCCTCTTCCCTGTCTTCAGTAGCCTTACAGTCAGATGACAGATGGCTTTAGGATCCCAGGTTAGCCCAGTGTGAGCAAAAAGTGTGTGAAACCAGGGGAGCAGCAGCAGTCAAGGCCGTGCTCACCCCAAGCCCCGCACTGCAAGGGAGTCGGTATGCAGGAAGGACTTGGCCTTGGGGTGCTGTGAGCACCAGGCAGCGCCCCGAGGCCCACGGCCTCCCTTGGCAGCCTTGTCCTGGAGGCAGTGCTGTGCGACCTGGCCCCCTCTGGCTCAGATCAGGACCTTCTGTGGGTACGATCCTGGGGGCCCCTGGGTCTGTGCAGGGCTTTAATTATTGCTCATCTAGCAAAATAGAGAGGAGGAGTTCTTGGGAGGTAGGCTTTATTTGCGCTACGATAAGGAAGGAGGGTCAGCGGAGTTCCTAGGTTGTTGATTTGCCCCATCCCTGTGGCAGAAGTGTGCCCGTTTCTAGGCACAGAGCCCCGTCTCCAGGGGGTAGAAAGCCAACCCGCAGCTGTGCACACTTTGGTGGGTCCCCATTTTGGGGCCCCTGTTGGGATTGCTGGGGGTCAACAGTGTGTAGACTCTCATTTAAAGGGGAGGCCAGTAAGGAATCCTCAAGAATTTCAGAGACCTGCCCTGGGGCTCCAGTGGTCAGGCCCACAGCTATGAGAAAATGTCGGGCTTTTAAAAATTAATATATTAATGAGCATTTTTGGAGACTCTCCTGTGAACCAGTGCAATTTCAGACAGTTCCCATTTTTGCTCCCCTGCCCCCCCTGCCTACACCAGCTTTGGCCATAGCTGTGGCTGCTCTCTCCTCCTGGAGCTCCACGGGGCAAGAACTGTGTCATTCTTGTCTCTGAGACCTGTGCGGCCAGGCACTCAGAAACCCCTGGGCAGCGACACAGGCGCACAGGTGACCGAGGGCTGCGTGCCCGTGCGGGCTTCATAGGGTCTGGGCGGAGACAGGAGAGACATTCCGGATGGTGGAATGTGGGGGTGATACTGTACCCTGATACAGGGAGGGCAGGTGGGCTGAGGCCATTCATGGAGAGCTCTGGAATTTAGGTTTGAAGTAAGGCCATGGGGAAATGGAAAGACATTTGCCACCTTCCTCCCGCCACACACAGTCCCTCCATGGTAGGATGACCTCATCTCCTGGCAGAGCTGGGCCGTCACCGTGCCCTGGGCTGGTACACGTGCCACGTAGCTGGTGAGGGTGTTGGGAGATCATTCTGACTCACTGGTCAGGTCCTGAGTCCTCTGGGCCCGTAGGATCGGGAGGTCACCCTGAGTCCTGAGGGCGAGCAAGGGAGAAGGGACATCTCTGCATCTCCCCAGGATTCCTAGGGACACCCCAAAGCAAGAATGTCAGGAAGAATGGCCGAGCCCTGCCCACCCTGCTGACCCCCGCCATTCCCCATCCTACCCGCTGACTCAGATATACAGACTGACAGGAGTGCGAGGTAAAGCCCCCCGACTCCTCCCAAACCCACCGAGGCCAAAACTGAGAGCAGTTGAACCCGTGTGTTCCGGTACTTCCCACGTTCCTGAAGCAGCTGGTGCTCTAAACCCTGGGTGGGGAAGGAAGGGTGCTAACACTTGAAGCCCTGCCTCCCAGCTAGTGCCATGCTGTTGTCACACTCACATACACCCCGCACACACAAGTCTCACTGTGGTCCCAATCTTTTTGAATGAAGAGGCTGAAGAAAGCTTATCTACCCAAGACCGGTCATCTGTGGGGAGTCCTGCTGACATTCAGGGAGAGGAAGACCTCCTCCCCAGCCTCCAGAGCTGAGCAGGCCACTGTCCCCCAGTCTGGGGCATCTTGGACACTCGCCCCCATGTACCGAGGCCAGACAGTGCTGACCAAAGGGGCAGCCCAGTAGGGCATTTGTTAGTCTTCTTCAAAATGTACAGGGGCAGAGCCGCTCTGCTGTCCACACACGAGCCTTTTAGAGGTGTCCAACGAAGGGTGACCCTCAGCAGCCATTCTCAAGGACACCTGTGCTCCCTTGTCTGTGCGGGGAAGCTCCTGTTTCTTGTCTGGACGGCCGTCCCCCCACTGCCACACAGCTGCCTCCAGCCCCCGTTCCATAGAAACTGTCTTTCACCTGGAGCCCCAGCAAAGGTCTGAAAGTCTCTAGAGCAAAGCCACCAAGTCTTCCCGAGCTTCAGGGTGGTCTGTCACTTCCAAACGTGACTTCCCTTGCAGACAACGACAAGGCGATTTCCTCGGCAGGTGGTTTTAGTTCATGTTTAGGGATTTTGTCTTTTGCTCAGTAAGAAGGAGAGTAATTGAACAAAATAATGGTGCTAATAATAACAGCAATGATACTACTAAATGCTAACATTGGACCCTAACCCGGTGCCCAGCTCTGTGCTAACCCCTTTTAAGGGAATCAGTCTCATTTCATAACTGAGCCTTTAGTTAGCAGATGAGGAAACTGAGGCCTAACCCCTAAGCAACCTGTCACAGTGACACAGCTAGTAAGTTGCATTCCACAATGAGCACCCAGGCAGGCTGCCCGCTCTCAGCTGTCCTGTCCGAGTCCCGCAGTGCTAGGAAGAAGGTGCCCAAGACAATGTCCCTGTCCTCATGGAGCATGTGGTCCGGAATACAAGCCCTGGGCTGGGCCCTCCTTCCTCTTTGCCTGGGAAGCTGCACACAGTATGGCAGCAGGAGAGCTCCAGCCCGGGTCCCCGACAGGTTCGATCCTGCCCCAAAATGGAACAAATGCTAGGCATAGAGGGGCATTTATGTTCTGGGCACGACCTGTTTCCCTCTAGCTGCTGCATCCTGGAATCTGGGAAATTCCAGGTCACTTTACAGCCCAAATCATGTCCCTAATCCATGTTCCTGGGATGGAGGGGTTAAACCCTGACTTGTTGGAGCTTATTGTTTTAATCCGGGATTATGCTGGCAGCAGAAAGAGGCCACTCTGTCCCGGTGACCTCCCTGGCTAGGAGAGACATGGTGACTGTTCTGACTTGAGATCTTGACCTGCCTGGTGACGAGGAGGCTTCGTCAGAGATGAGCTTGTCCCTCTACCAGGAAGTTGGCTCAGACGGAGAGATCTGAAGGGAGGGGGCTCCGGGCTGCACTTTGTCCTTGGGGAGCAGCTTAGGACTCTAGTGATGGAGGGCAGAGAGAAGGGCCAGGATACTTATGTGGAATTCCAGTTGTCCCTAACAGTCAGCTCTTTGTGGGGTTTGCTGGTCCTGAGGGCCAAACATCTATGGAGTGAACCCCCTAAGGAGAGGGCCTCACAGTCCCTCCCCCCACATTGGGGTGCACCAGACTACCTGGTCAAAGACCCAGACTCATAGGGTAGTGAGTCCTCTCCCCTATTGCAATTCCTGCTGGTTAAAGATGGGGAAACTGAGGCCCAGGGAGGGAAAGCACTCAGCTATTTGATCCGTGTGCCCTACCTGCTGAGCCCCAGCTGTGCAAGCTTTCAGGCGTGTCGCAAAACTGTCCTTCCTCAAGTGGAACTTCCTTTGCCCAGCCATGCCCGGACTGCTTCAGCCCTCCTGGACACTTGCAGAGGAATCATGAAAGCTGGGACTGTGGGGTATAGTCCATGATGGGCAGCTGTTGGCTCCAGTGCTGTGTGCCCTTGGCAGAGGCCAGGGTCTGATTAGACTGCAAAGGTTCTCCTAGAGGAAGAGTCTAAACCCGTCTGCATTGCGGGGTTGGTGCCCCCGGCGTGGGCCAGTACGATGCAGCAACGGGAGATGGGCAGTTAGAGTGGGACATCCCACAGCACGGCACCTGCTTGCCCCCTGCCTCCCGGGAGAAGGACCACCTTCCCACCACGGCCTTGTCCTCTCCGGTACACTGTGACTAGGAGCGGCCTGCCCTGCTGACCTTGGCTGCCATCTGTGAAGGTGACCGCAGTTCCCCGCCTGCTTGGTTTGTTACTGCATGGCTGCCTCCAGGTGCCTGAAGCGCCCTGCTTTTCTAATCGGTGGAGAAACCAGCTTTGTCTGCCAGGGCAGCTGATTGGGGGTGGGGGTGGGGAATGAACAGATCCAAGTTGAGGGAGAGAAAGGAAACAGCAAAGCTGGAATATGGCTCAGAAACCTGGGGCAAGGCCGGTGCTGGCAGCATCAGGCCAGCTGCCTGGGGCCCTCCTGCCTGCCCACCAGGCCTTGTGACAAATGCCCTCCGACAGCCGGGAACCACAGCTGTCACTGGAAGGCTCCGAGTGTGCGGGCTCGCAGCCAGAGGCCCGCGGCTGCAGGGGCGGCGCTCCGGGCTGGTAACCTCATTATCTCTGCTGTCGGAGCAGGGGCCCCAGGGAGCACAGCTGCTCTCAGCAGTGCACTGGAGGGTCTCGGGAAGCCGCGCAAAGGGGGGTGTCTCCTGCCAAAGGAGGCTTCGCAGGGCAGCAGGCCTGGAGACTCGCTTTCATATCACTCCAGTCAACCCTCCTGGTTCCAAATCTGCGCCTGAGCCCTGCCAGGGTTCACAGGCACAGATGGTGCCTTTATTCTAGCAGCTTTCCCCCTTGTGCTCCAAAGCAGGGTTAGGTACAAATAATGAGAGAGAGAGAGAGAGCAGCAGAGAGGAGGGGAGGGGAGGGAGGGGACAGGGGGGAGGAGAGGAGAGGAGAGAAAAAGTCCTAGACTGCTTAGAGCTTGTCCAAGGATGTCCCAAAAAGGCCTCAGAGTTGTGCAGCTCACATCTCTGTCATCTGTCACCCAGAAAACTACTTTTTCAAGGCCCCTTTCTCCTGGTGACATATGGGGAGGGTAAAGCATGGGGTTGGGGAGGCTGCAGGCTGAGGCCTGGGCCCTCGGAGTGTCTCCCTGCTTGAGCGCTTCAGTGCACCCTCCCTGATGAGAACAGCCCCGTGCATGTGACAGTGAGGAGAGAAGCATTCAAAGAGGATGCCGAAGTCACCAGAGAGTATGTCGACTCCAGTCACAGACATCCTCACCTGCCCTGTGACCCAGGGCGTAGAGGGGACAGAGGATGTGGGAGGGATGCTGGAGGCCGTGGGCTGCCGCTGGTCTGCCCTGCTCTCCGTTGGTGTTCGACCTTGAGCGTGCCTCCCGGCTCCAGAACTCCTTCACCTGTCAGGTGGAGAGAACACCTGCCCTCGGCCAGCCTGGCTGGGAGCGTGAGCTCCGTGGAGAAAACCGTCTTGTCAGCAGGAGGCTGTGGGGCTGCTGTTATTGCTGTGACAGTGCTGGCCGTATGTCACTGTCTGGAGGGCAGCTTTGAAAAGGGGCCACTGTCGTTTTCTGCAGCGCTGGGCCGGCCGGGGACGAAGCACCTATGAAGCACCTAAGGGCTGGGAAAGGACCTTTATGTTTATGAAAACCAGACCATTTGCAGACTTGGTGTGGGTTCAGCTTAATGTCTCTCTGCCTCCACGGGAACCTGGTGGGTTTGGATTGGGACTGAGGCAGGAGAACACCGGGGCTTATAAAAATGTCACTCCTGCAAGGAGCAGCGCTGCAGTGGGCAGAGCCCTGTGTCCTGTGTCTGTCGGGGAGCTCAGGGTGGTGCTGGGCTAGCTTGAGTGGGTATGTGTGGGTGCAGAGAGACAGAAGGAAAGAGGGTGGTGATGCGTATCAAGACCATCTGGCTGGGCACAGGCCCAACCCAGCAACCCGGGTCGTTCTGTCTCCCTCCCTCCAGATAACTCCCGTAGTCTGCCCAGGGAAAGAACAATAGAATAATCTAGAGACTCCCCTACCCTTTTCTAGATCTTCCCGGGGTCTCTGCCTCTGGTCCCTCAGCAGACATCCAAGATGGGCCAACTCTACAGCCCTGTCCAGAGTCACTCAGGGCCAGGCCCCAGGCCGGTGCCATCTGTGTCGGAGCTCGATGAGGAAGGCTGCACATGGAGGCCTTTTCCTGGCACAGCCACACTTGACGCTGTTGAACCCTCCTAATCTGTGCTATTTTCTTCTGATCCCTCCCCCGTCCACTCTGGCCCATGTGCTACCCTGCAGGACCTTTGCACCCAAGCCGGAGCCCGTGCTGAGGAGTCCCAGGTACGAGGAAGCCAAGCACCTGCTGCAGCGTGCCCGCATGAAAGCCAGGACCCGGCCCCTCCGTGCCAGCCATGACATTGTGCCCACCATTGCCCAGGACAGCCGGTGAGTGGGGCCTGGGCCCAGCTGGCCCGGGGGGACTGTGGCAGGGAGGAGAGACAGGATGGAGCCAAAATGCCACTGCTCATTCCTCCCCTCTGCCTGTGAGTGTGTCCCACATCAGGCACTTAACTTAATCCATTTAGTCGGTCAACACACCTTTACTGAGGGCCTACTGAGTGTCAGGCACCGAGGATGTGCAGGTGAATGAAACAGAATCCGAGCTCCCTTTGGGGACATAGGTCACTGTGTCCAGGGAGAAAGACAGGCAAATGATCAACACGAGCGTGTGGGCTGTGGCGTAGGAGAGGGAAGACGCGTGTGCAGGGCAGGAAACCTGAAGCCCCACTGCAAAGGACAGGGGAGGCTTGAGAGGAGGTGGCTTCTAAGTTGGGGCTTGAAGGAGATATAGCTGTTCCCCTGGCAGATGAGGGAGTCAGGGCTGAGCGCCCAGGGCGGAAAGCGTGAGCAGAAGCTCAGGAGTTCCACCAGGCTGCACGGAGCCTGAAGGCCTGCTGGGCGCCTGGTGCGAGGACCAGAGCGCTCGGGGCAGGCCCGTCGTGGGGGCCTCCGGCTGAACACTTGGCATGTCTCCTGGACCGGCTAGGCCCCCCAGGGGCGTTTAAGCAGGTGGGTAGCAGATCACAGTTGTGTTTCAGTAGAGCTGGTCAGGCCGCAGGGACTCTTGGATCTGGGGGCAGGGGGCAGGGAGGAGGCTGCACCTTGGTCCTGGTGAGGCCTGAGAGAGAAGAGGGTTTGGAGACAAGAGATTGCCAAGAGCCAGAAGTCAGCAGGTTTAATGAGGCAGCAGAGAAGTTGTTAAGAGACTCCAGAACCAGAACACTGGGTGTTCGGGCGCTCCCACTTATTAGCTGTGTGCCTCTGGGGAAGGCTCAGCGCCTCAGTTTCCTCATCTGCAGAACCGGAACTACAGTAGTGTCCGCCTCACAGGGTTGCTGTGAGGGTCATGTGAGTTGGTGTACATGAAGTGTTGGGACGGCGCCTGGCGCGTACGTAGTGAGCACCCTGCGGGGTTGCCTCCTACTTCTAACCACTTACAGTAGCTCCTCGACCCCCAGGGACGTCCGGAACCTCCGAGAGCACCGAACCCCACATAGACGGCTCCCCTATACGTACATAACTTTTCACCTAAGGGAGCACTTGGCGGCTCCTCTCGGGTGTAGCTGAGTTGTCCACATCACTGTTCTTGGGCTTCCGGGCCATTCCTGACTGACACAGGGGGACCTGAGCGCAGGCACTGCGCTGCCCTGACAGTTGCTCTGGAACGGAGATGGCTGCTAAGGCACTATGCAGCGTGGAGGCGCTGGACAAAGGGGTGATTCTTGTCCCCAGGGCATGGGGACAGCACTACCCAGAACGGCACGGAATTTAAAACTTATGAATTATTTATTAATGAAATTTCCCTTTTAATATTTTCGAACCTCAGTTGACCGAATGTAACTGAAAGCACAGAAAGCAAGTCCACAGATAATGGGGGACGCCTGTAATTAATTAACTGGCGGTGGGATAGGTAGAGCCCAGGGTTCTGACTTGGTGTCTGAGGGTTTGGTGGGGCCTTAGCGAAGGGGTGAAGCCTAGGTGCAGGGTCAAGCTTTGGAGGGGGTCGCCCACAGAATAGCCACTAGAGATGCTTCTTGGGCACTTGGATGTGGGATTCGTAGAGGAGAGGGGTCAGAACTGCAGCTTTGGGCAGTACCCTGATTTCACGATGCTACGTGAGGGTGAGTGCATCAGGGGTGAAGAGGTGGGAAAACAACAAGTTCAAGGACATTCAGACCAGCACTCACATATGTGGCTGCTCCCTGAGTGACATCCTATCCTCGTGATTGTGCCTCTTTCGTGCACGGTGCTCCGCAAAGCACCACTTACACACGGAGTTCACCACACCAGAGCCGGCACCCCTGGGCCTGAGATGAGATTACCAGCCCACAGCAAATTGCACCGGGCTTGGGCAGGACCATCCGTCCGGGTGGGCATGCTGGGCCTGCCAGTTTGTATCATCACGTGCACAAGAGAAAACAAGAACTCTCCGTGGAACTGGACCATATGCCCTTTGATGGGGGATGCTAAGCCCACTCATGAAAGGCCGAGGACCCGCACAGTGCCATTGCGATGACTCCAGCATGGGCAGAGGGCTTCAGCCTGCCTCTATGTTCGATGTCAGTGTGACCCTTAGGAGAGAGGCTCAGGAGACCCTATGCCCTAGTGGGAGGTACCAAACCGGCTGCCCTTTCATTTCTGCATTTAGTACCTTGTCTCCCTCTGGCTGGAGGGCACGAGCTGGGAATGGGCATGGCTTCTTTGAAGCACCCTAACTATTCCCTGCATGTGTATGGGGCCCAGAGCTTTCGACTTCTACAGAACCCTCCTGTTCCATGGTCTGTAGGTATGCAGGTTGGATTGGGTAGCCTCAAAACAGGTCTGCCAAACAGATTCGACTGAGTAAGGGTACTCTTGGACACTTCCTCTTCCCTACTTCACATCAGCAGCTCACAACAACCCCCATCATTAACCTTAAAGTACGTTTCCCTTTACCAGGCTGTCCCCTGGCCGTGGAAATGCTATAGAAATGCAAGGTGACCCACTTTAGCAGCTGCTGTGTCCAGAAAAGAATGACTTTGACTTGGCAGCACTGGGGAATCCTCAGAGGATATAGCTGAAAATCAACGCCAGATGGCTTGCTGCAGATGCTTCTAAAGGTTATGCTTGTCAAATCACCCTGGAGAGCACGCTGAGTTAACATGGAGATGCCACACAGGCCCTGGGCCCCAGTTAGATATAGGGACCCCCCCCCCCCAGTCCGCTCCAGCCCAGAGGCTTCACTGCTTCCAAAGAGTAGTTTGCTAAAAGATGACGGCAGAGAAGGGGCAGGCGAGGGGGTAGCAGTAGCTGCTTTTAGGGAAACCTAATTAGTGTAGATATGGAACAGCTCTTGGGAGCCCCTGCTCTTACTGGTTTGCAAACAGACACACCGAGGTTATTGCTCCTAATCCAGGGAGGGCAGAATGCCTCAGTAAGATGCAGGACCTGAGGGTGATTCCGTAAGTGCCCTGTCCTAGGTCAGAGGGCGGCCTTGTTAAGACTGTAGAGCTTGTGTCACACCGATTGTGTGGTTAGGACAGCACTGTTGCAGGAAGTGGGGCTCTAGAGAGGGGCCTTCCCATCCTTCCCAGGGGCCTTTCAAGTCCAGGTTCCAAGCCAGACGGAATCCTCTCTGGGAAGGGTGACATTGAGGCACCTGCTGTGCCTCCTCCTGAGAAGCTTGGGATGGTGTTTGCGTGCTGCTGGAGTGCGTATGGCCCTGCTCTCGTCCTCCAAATCCTCACCTTACGCACTGTCCCCACTCTGCTGGCAAAGGCCGTGGGTTTCAACGCTTGAGCTGAAGGTACCTTATGTAGTTGAGCTCTCCTTCATTTCTCCTTTCAGAACAAAAAGCGTTGTTTCTACTTTTGGCATGAATTCCAGTATGGCTCAATTCACCATCTTGTATGTAGAAGTTAAGGTCACTGCTGTGGCCGACAGGACCTGGACACCCTTCTTGGATTTGGAATGAACTGCCTCTAAAGAAGGCCTTTTCTTTCCTCCCCAGAAAGTACCACCCATCTCCTGTCCACAGAGCAGGGCACTGCCCTCCAGGTGGTGGTGTGTCCCGGGGAGCCTTCCTGCACCAGAGGGGCATCCGTCCTGTGCAGTGAGGGACAGAGCTGTGCTCAGTGGGCCCCTCTTATGTCTCTGGGATAAGGTGATCCTCTTTCCCTGTCTAAAGCCCTCCTTTCTTGGGCAAGAATGCTCCAAAGAGCTGACCCAGGAGCCTCACTTTGGACAGTGGCCCTGTCAGAGTGATTGTCCCACAGTCCCTTCCTTAGATCCTGACAGGCTAAAGCGATCCCGGTGGGCGTAGAGTCCCCAGGAAGGCAGAAGTATGGTTCCTACTTAGGTGGCCTCTGACAGAAAATAGCCTGTGGGCCTGGGTTCATTTGCATAATGGCCTGAAACTCAAGATAACCTGGCTCCAGGGGGCCCTGGTGTGAGATTTGCAGTGGGTGTTTCCTTGAACCGAGGAGGACTTGATCACCAGCCACAGTGTCTCCCAGAGCCGAGGTTGATGAGAATGTGGAGACTCTTCCTAGCACTGTCACTCTCATCACAGCTTTTCAGGGCGGGAGTGTGTGGAAGGGGCTGGGAAGGGGCGGGCACCCCCCAGGAGGACCAGACGAAGCATCCAGAGCATCCATGTCACTGTCTAAATTTTTTCTAAGCAAGATGGTTAGGAACCCTGAGTGAGAGCAAGAAACCTAACTTCAGGTCCCACACGCTTTCTGTAGAGACGTAAGAAAGATACGCTCTTCCCATCAAATACAGTATTGCCATTATTCATCATCACCAGAGGTGGCGACGACCAGACTCACTCCCCCACCCCCACGCGCACACGCACGCACACAGGTGCGTGCTCACACTCATGCGCGTGCGAGAGGGCTTTACTGTCACCCTTCTGCACAATCCTCAGTTTAATAATGTTTCATCTTAACTCAGGCTGAGCCTGCAGCAGAGGCAAAGCCACAATAAAGCAGGTCGTGTTTAGGATCAGGAAGGGTTCGTAAGCTCCTCTAGTTTGCTGCCTGACTTCCTAGGAACCTGGTTTTGAGGTAACTTTGGGGTTGTAGCTACCACGGAGTATCCCAAGGTACATCCCTTCCTCCCCACTTTCTGCCCGTGACCTTTCTCCTCCTGTCTCCCCATCAGAGATGGTGGGAGAAGCGCAGCCTGCGACCCGAGGATACCCTTTGCCTGCAGAGACCACCTCCAGAATGGGAACACGAGTGACTCCTCCAGCGGGGAGTCCAGCAGTGGGCAGTGGCCGAAGCAGGGCCTCTCCCCACCCCCGTCACACGTGCGCTTTGAGGACGAGTCTGCCCGGGAGGCCGAGTCCCGCTACCGGGAGCGGCTGCAGCAGCGCCAGCGCCAGGTGCTGGGCCCCGCGCTGCAGACGGCGGCCCAGGGCCCCCTGCGCTCCAAGCCCGAGCTTGCCGACTACATCGCCGGGGGCCTCCAGCGCAGGGTTGCCGGCGAAGAGGCTCTGCACAGGCTTGTGGGCCACCTGGACCAGAGAGCTCTCCCAGTGCCGCCACCCACACGGGGCAGCGAGAGGACATGCAGAGCCTGCGGCAGCTGCATCGATGACCGACGCCTGGTCCCAGGGAAGGTAGCCCCCGGCCCCAGGGTCCTCCAGGAGGGCGAGGCTGCCTCTGGGCTGGAGGGGTCGTTGGCTGAGCCCCTTAGCTCTCGGGGCCTGAGCGCCCCCCTCAGACTCCTCCCGGCCAAGGAATGGACCCCAGAGACACACACTGGGGACTCCGTGCGCCCCGAGGAGGTAGACTCTGCCCTGGACAGCACCGACACCTCGGACAGCTGCAGGACCGACAGCGAGGAGGCTGGGAGCTCTCATCCTAGCAGGGCCCGCGGCAGCAGCACCCGTTTGCGGGGCTCCAGGCCTCGAGGAGGCCACAGATGGTTCCGGAAGGCTGAAATGGAGTCACCCAGGAGCCCTCCGGACCCACACTACCTGCCTGGAGTTTCAGACGAGGCAAACGAAGGCAGAGGACACGCGCCTGAGGGGACTCTGTTTCCCAGAGAAGACGCTTTCTGCAAGCCTCCTGTGCAAGGCTCTGAGGGGGCTTCCCCGGGGTCCCAGTGGCAGCCAGGACCAGGGCTGGGAAGTCACTGTCCTCACCCTGTGGACTCCTGGGCTCTGTGCAGGACAGCCTGTGCCACGGCCTCGCCCATGGAGGTGGCGTCCCCGGGGCCAAGCAGGCAAGCCCAGGTTATGGAAAGCCATGAGTCTGTGGAAACTGTCCCCCCTCAACAGAGCCACGCAGAGCTCCGTGCCCCTCCCCAGGCCCAGCGGCCGACGTCTTCCCTCTCCCCCGAAGGCTGGATGCCGGCTCCTCCCTCCTCCAGGAAAACCACCTCTCCCGGGTCTCGCAGGAAGGCAGCCCTGGCTGCGCCTCGCAGGCCAGGTGACCAGGGAGAACCTGTGGACACCCCGCTGCCTCCTTCAAGAAAGGCAGTTTCCAGGACCTGTGAGCTCACCCCTCCACAGACCGAGTCCTGCAGCCCCCACGTCAGCCACACGCTGACCCTGTCCACCAGCAACTGCAACAGCAGCGTACCTGGGGGGCTGCCGGAGCCCTGGGGAGGCGCCACCCATGAGGGAAGGGTGCTGAGGGGTGCCCGCAGCCAGGACCCCGAGGCGCCCCCGGAGAACTGCCGAGACGGTAAGGGATTGCCCCGCGTCTGGGGCGGTCCGCGAGCAGACACCCCAGGCCAGCCCTGTGGCCCCACGCGTTTTCTTACCTCTCATCGTCATAGGCGACATAACCACACACTGCTCTTAGCAGCCCCTTGGGGCCCCCCAGCGCGGCGGCAGGTGCCAGAGGGACCGGTGAGGTCTGTGGGCCACGTGCCTGCGGGTGCTCTGACCACCTCCTCGCAGGGGCGGAGAGCGTAGGGAGGCAGTGGTGTGCCCCCGACCCCGAGGGCTGTGCCGAAGCTCCAGGCTCTCTGGCTGCCGGAGGCCTGGGCTGGGGGAGAATGAATCCTGCAGCCGGCAGAGCAGGGGGCGGAAGCAGCCCCAGGGTCTCCCACGTGCCTAGCGCAGGAAATGCCAGGTAATCACGTGGCTGAGGCCCTTTCCCTAAACGTCTTTGCTTCATTCATTCGCTTCCTATTGACTGCACACCGGTTGCATGCCAGGCACTGTACCCGGCACTGTGGGAATGAGTGTGTAGGTGAATTAATTCAGCAGGAATCCTGCCCTTGAGACCCTCTGTGGCCACGCACAGACGTGCTGTCCAACGGACACGGTAACGGGCAGGCAGCGCTCCTACAGGGAGTGTCTGGGTTGCGCTCTGGCGCCTGAGCCCCCCCCAGACCCCAGTGCTGTTGGGCAGGCTGGTGGGTTTCAGCAGGCAAAGGAGGTAGGATGTCACCTCTGCCCTCGGAGGGGGCCTGCGTCCTGTGGGCAAATCCCTGATGTTGACAGCTCGGCCGCTCATTCTTAGGCAGAGGTAACGGGCCTGCCGCACATGGCCTCGCCTCTGCCCACAGCCCTGGCAGCTCCGGGGCTGGGCTGGCTCAGGCGGGACCCAGGGCTTGGGAATGCAGTGGGGGCGGACAGGGCAGAGACCACAGGCGGCGCTGTGGCCCCCTCCCCCAGTGTGCTGGCGCCCCCTCCACTGCACCCGGGCTCGGGCTCTGTCTCTCGCCCTGCCTTGCTCATGGGAACCCCGCGGAAGCAGGCCCCACCCGGAGACCCCTCCACCTGAGCTAAGGTGTGGTTTCCTTCCCTTAGAGGCTCTAGGCTGGCTGCTGGCCACCCCTAACCACTTCCTGCGAGGCTTCCATTCTGAGAGCTGCTGACCTTTCTGGGCAACCTGGCCTTCACCTCCCTGGGCCTGGAGCAGAGGCCCAGGTGAGGCCCTCCTCTCATTAGCCAGGAGGCCCTGAGCACATGCCAGCTAACCCCTCTGCCCTCCAGGCCCCTCTGCTGTTACCTGGGGTAATACTAGGACCTGTCTCCTAGGAACCCACGAAATAATCTGTGTGGTGGGTTTAACTCATTGCCTCACACATCATAGAAGTCCCAGGAATGCAGAATTTCCCCCTGCTCCCAACTGTCTCTTGCTGTAGGGACATAACTTACTACGAGCAGCTTCTTTGTTTCACAGACACGTATTAATCATCTCCTGTGTACCAGCTGCGCTGGGGGGATGGGGGTGACAGCATTAAACAAGACCCCGCCCCAGCTCTGTGGGTTTCATCACTGCCTCCACTGCTCTCTTGGGGCCTCGTTCCAGCTTCCTCTGGCTCATCTGCTCAAGAACACTCCCGCCCTGCACCATGGTCCGTGGGGATGGGCCAGTGACACGGAGGGTCTGCTGTGGTTATTGCAGGAGGACTGCAGGACTTTCTCGGCCCCACCGGTGTTGGCACCCTCAGCTCCGTGGGCGTCACCCTCTCCCTGGCCTCAGAGGAGCCCGAGTCCAGCCAGGAACCAGAGGGAGGTCTGCAGAGGACAGAGTCGCGTTCCGAAGAACATGTGTCATCCCGGTGAGTGACAGGAGCAAGAGCCCTGACGGTAGGAGATGGGGGACCAGAGGCGCTAGGTGAAGAGCGAGCCCTGTTGGAGTGGTAGCATGACTGACCTCCCTGCTCCCAAGTCCTTGGAGGGTTCCCAGACTTATATCCAAGCACAGTACCCCAGTATTCCTTTCCCAGGCATTTCCACTCTAGTGTACTTGATCATTAATTCACTCACCATTCATTGAACAGCTTCAAGCTCCAGGCGTTGGGCTGGGCACAGCTGACCAGCCAGTCCCAGCCCTCAGGGTGCTCCAGGATGGGCGATCTTGGTGGGAGAGGACTTGCTCCTGGCTCTGGGCTTGGAGACAACCCGGCACTGAGTGAACACCGGCATTCACGTTTCCGTTCTCTCCTAAGCGTGAGGTCTGCATCCTTGCTCGGGGGCCTCAGTGAGCCAGTCCTGGTGGCATGTGCCCCAGGGCTTCACGTGCCACTGAGAGCCAGGTCTCTACCTCCAGCCCTGTGTGCTCCCTGGAACTCCAGACCCGTGCACCCAGTGTCCCCTGCCGTGTCCTCCGTGGTATGTGAGAGGCCTAACTGAATTCTCGGTCACTCCTGACAAAACCCGCCTGCCTCAGCTCCTCTTCCCAGCAAACACAGCGCCATCGGCATCGCGCTCGCGCCCCACACCCGGGCGTCCTCTTGGCTGCTCCCTCTTCCTCCTCCCCGTCGCTAACCCCCAGGCAGCCCTCTCCGGCTCCCGGGTCCGCCGGCATGCGTCTCCTGGTCTCGGCTGCGTCCCTTCGTTCTGTACAACCCCGAGAGGCCCCGTGCTCTCCGCCCTCGCTCCTGCCCCCGCCAGTGCCCTCTCCACACAGCAGTCCAAGGGACCGTTTTAAAACCTTCATCAAATGATGTCATTTCTCATGCTTATAACTGTCGCTCAGAACAGGCCTCAAACCGCTTCCCTTGGTTCACGTGCCCAGTGTACGTGGGCCTCGCCCGCCCGTCTGGCCTCACCTGGTGCCTCTCTCCCCGTCGCTGGTCACAGCCAAGTCCTGCCGGCCTGGCCCGTCGCTTTCTTGAATGCATCGGCCTCTTCCTGTCCCGGCGCTGTGGTGCCAGCTGTTCTCTTACCCTGGAGTTCTCAGCTCCGGGCTCGGCAGGACTCGCCCTTCCTTGCCTCAACTCTCAGTTTAAATATCATCTTCCCAGAGAAGCCTTCCCTGGCCACCCTGTCACTCTCTGCTTCACCCTACTCAGCAGTCACTGGTGGTTCCTCGCCTCTGTCCCCTAGCCTGCTGTTCATGAGCTCCCCAGAGCAAGAGCCGTGTCTGTTTCATGCACCCCTTACCGTCCTCGTCTGCCACGTGTCCCCGTGCGACAGGAGGTTCTCAAGAAACAGTGAATGCACAAGTGAATGAATGAGTGATGGGTGAACCCAGCGCCAGGTGTGACACGAGGGGCTTGTCTGAGCTGCTCTCCCTGACAGCTACCCAAGCCGTGCAGCCTGCAGCAGGCCATGGCTGTCACTTCTCCACAGCACCTTGGCGCTGGCCCCTCGGGCCCTCAGACCCGACGGTGCAGGCCACCAGCCTTCTCCCCCTGCCTCACGTCCACCCTTGCGTTTCAGAGCACTCCCGGGGGTCGGTGCAGGACCGGGCCCGACCTCGGCTGCCCCCTCTGACAGGAACAAGAAAAGCAGCAGCAGGATCGCCTCCCCCCTGGGGCTGAAAAGGTTCTTCTTGGCCCTGGGCCAGGGCACACGGCCCAGGTTGGGCAAGTTCCGCAGCTACAGTGTGGAGCGGCTGCAGCCCCCTGTGCCTGGCTCGGCTTCACACACCAGCACCCCCAAAGTGAAGAGAGCCCCATCGTTACAATCCCTGCATCTGGTGAGTCCTCAGGGCCCAGCCAAGGGGTAGGTGAGGCCCGTGGGGGTGTAGCCAGCACTGGAACGAAAGGTGAAGGAGAGATGACTTGCTGAGAAGGCCGCCCAAGGAGGCCACGGTGGAGGAGGGGAGGCCCCCGGCCTCCCACAGCAGATCCCTGGGGCTTGCATGCCCCCGGACGTAGTGCGGGGGAGCCGAAGAGGGCTGCCCGGGCTCAGCCTAGACTCCTCCCTTTCCCCCTCTCTCAACTCTGCCACCTCTGCTAAGACCTGGAGTCTGCTGCCTGGTTGTTCTAGAACCTTCTTCATGGCCACAGTGACTCTCAGTCTAGCAGAAACCACTTCACACTTGGATTACCTCACTGGCCTCCTGACTGACATCTCTGCTGATCTGAGCCCTGTCTTTCTCCCAGTAGCTTCCAGAGTGGCCCTTCTGGCACATCTGGCCTGGCCACCCCCTTGCTCAATGCCACCCATTGGTCCCTCCTCTGATAAAGTCCAGGTCACATTGCCGTTGTGTGAGCTGCCTGCTGTCATCTCCCGTCGCTCTCCTTCTAACACTCGATGCCAATGATCCTTCATCTTGCAGTTCTGTAATCAAGCCACACGCAGCCTTCACCTTAAAGCCTTCCCCCCCCGGTCTCCACGTGCCAGTGCCGGCTCCCCCAACACTTCAGCATGGCCTCCCCCAGGAAGCTGCTTCCAGCCCTGTGTTCCCATGTCATTCTGGGCTTCCTTCCTTTGTGGAACTTGTCACATAGTATTTTAATTGGTTTTGGTCTGTGTTCTGATATTTAACACGATGGTGACTGGGGGACACCCTCGATACACAGCGGGTAAAGGAGTGAGGGCGGCTCAGCCTCCTCACTGCCGGAGAAGGAACCAGCAGCTCACTGACGCGCAGCTAGGTTTCTGGAAACTTCTGTTCCAGGTGGTTCAGGCATCGTTTGTTCTTCTGTTCCCTGCCCCCTCCCCTGGACAGAACGAGGCAGGTGATTGTGGTTTGGGGCATTGGAGCCTTTCATTTTCGGGCTGAATAAAAAGTCCTTGGTTGCCTGCACCAGGAACACTACCTGGTCCGTGCCCAGTGCTCAGTAGTTGCTGGATAAACAAATGGAAGGCAAGGTGACTCCAGGCTGGGAGAAGGAGCCCAGAGTGGCCTCGTGCTCCAGGACTCCACTTTCCTCATGGAGTTAGACTTGTCCTGTGCGTGTCTGAGCCAGGGCACCCGGCTGTATTGCCCTCAGAGCCTGGGTCTCTGTGAACTCAACGCAAGTGACGACGAGGTCAGTGCCGTAGAGGCGATGTCGGCCGCGTAAGCCGAGCGGGCGAAGGAAGAAGGCAAGCTGGCTGCAAAGGGTGGGAGCCCGCAGGGAGCACTGAGCCGTAGGAGGAAGTGTTCCGGAACTGAGAAAAGAAGACCCCGTCTCCCCAGAACGTTCATGCCGTCGCTCAGGGTGACCTGCTTCCTGTTAGACTTGCGCTGCCGAGTGCGTGCGTGGTGAGAGGGCGGGCGGGCTGCCGCAGGCCGATTTGCGTCCTGCCCTCCTGCTGGGCAGGGGCCCTGTTCTCCCTCATGACCTCCAGTGGCTGTGCCTCCTTGACCTTTGAACCTGAATCTGGAAGGTTCTCCTCCCCTCTCTGTCTTCCTAGGGAACTCCTGCATGTGCTTCAGGTCTGAGTTACACATGCCGTCTCCCAGGAAGCTGCCTTAAACTCTGATACCCGTCAGGCGCCCTCTTAAGTGTCTGATAATACGCCTGACCTCCTTAGAGCGTGGGTTCCCAGCGTAACCCGGGTCCGTGATGCTCAGTGAGAAGTCTGTTTCTCCCTGCCTCCCGCTCCATCACGTCCCCCCCCCCCCCACCTCCGGGATCACCTCCTCACTCGCTCAGTTTCTAGAACGTAGATCTGATCTTGTAACTTCTGATTAACATCACTCAAGGGCACCTTAACAGGCCATGTAAGGTCCTTCCAGGGCTGGCCCCTGGCTCCAGCCCATCTCCCATCACCTCTGCAGGCTAGCCACCCAGACTGAGTATGTTCCAGAACCTACCATGCTTTTTATACTCTCTCCATGTCTTTGCATCTGCTGTTGCTTCTTCCTGGAACACCTACCTCTGTCTTCTGCTGGATAGTTCATGCTTCAAGCCTCACTCCCGTGTCACCCCTCTAGTGTCCCCAAACCTAAGCCAAGTGGAGTCTCTCCGCTTCCCTGCACATGGTCCACGCTTTCAGCTGAGCACTTACACCTGCACTTAGTGTCTTGAACTTACCTGTGCTCACCCCCACCCCCATCAGGGGGGAACTCCTTGAGGTCTTTTCCATCTTTTTATTCACAATGTTATTTTTTAATTGTTACACTTATTGGGGTGACATTGGTTAACAAGAACTACATAGGTTCCAGGTGTGCAGCACTACAGTGCGTCATCTATGTGGTAGTATGTGTTCACCACCCAGTGTGGGTTCTCTTTCCATCACCATGTATTTGACTCCCCCTCCCCCCACTCCCTCCCCTTGCCTCCAGGGAACCACTAAACTACTGACTGTGTCCATGAGGTTTTTCTCTTTGTTGCTTTCAGTTTTATATTCCACATATGAGTGAAGTCACATAGTTCTTGGTTTTTTCTGTCTGGCCTATTTTGCTTAGCATGATGATCTCCAGGTCCATCCATTTTGTTGCAAATGGCAATATTTCATCTTTTCTTACAGCTGAGTAATATTCCATTGTGTATATGTACCACAGCTTCTGTATCCAGTCATCTGTCGCAGGGACCTTTGGTTGTTTCCATGTTTTAGCCACTGTGAACATTGGGGTACATAAGACTTTGCGGACAAAGGTTTTCAAGTTTTTTGGGTAGATCCCCAGAAGGGGGATTGCTGGGTCAAATGGTAGCTCCATTCCCAGTTTTCTGAGGACCCTCCACACTGCCTTCCACAGTGGTTGTACCAGTTTGCACTCCCACCAGCAGTGTACCAGAGTTCCTTTTTCTCCACATCCTCTCCAGCACTTGTTATTCCTTGTCTTGTTG